>OMLP01044547.1:4907-18036 GCA_900302685.1 Spondyliosoma cantharus
CGAATGGCTGGAGGAGAGTGGGATTGAGTGAGGGAGGAATGGGCACATTAACGTGAGAACAGAGGAGGAGTGTATCATGTGTGGGAGGGACACATGATGGATACAAGATGTGTGAAGATCCTTAGGCAGGATGAAAGAGTTGGAGGAGTCATATTGAGTTATAGGACTAAGACTTTGAGCAATATGATAATAACAGCAGAGAGTGCGAAGGCGGGGGTCATCGTGACATCATTAAAAACTAGATTAATGTGCAGTTTCACCTTAAAAGTGGAGGTGGAAATGGACTCTAATCTCCCTGTGGCCCATTGTTACTTAGGTAGGCTGGAAAGGCTTAATCTCAAGGCCCGCTCTGGTCAAAACATGAAATTTAAGTCTACATGAATGGGAGTCAATCAGGACCGAGGCCACAGTGGTTAAGGTGCACGGGGAAACTGGCTTTGTTGTAAACTTGAGCTTGCATTCCTGCATCCACGGGCAGTTGGATACAACTCGTCTCACCACATGTTGGAGCCATTACATGATGTCATGGTGGTACAATTTCCCACCAGTGCCTGCATGTGCGAGAGGAAGTGATGTCACACAGGCTCAGGTTGAGCCCTGCAGATGGCGCATTGATAGGCTGAGGGAGATACTATCTAAACCGTGTGTGTGTGTGGGAAGGAGGGGAGGTTAATGAGACATATCAACAGATACACAGATCAGTTGGGTGATTTCCAAAACACCACTGACTCCAGGAAGGTTTTTTCATCCTTTTTGCTTTCTGTTTTTAATCAAAACCTGTGGATTTGTGTCTTTTTTTTGTCTCTCTTGAACTAAGACAAGCTTAATTGTCTGGTTAAGTCATTGTAAAACACACTTGATTCAAATGCAATAAAACTCACCAACACAGCCTTGGCATGTCTTTTCACAATCACCTCTGGTTTGGTGGAATTCCCCGCCTGCCTTATCTTTTCGTCCCCAGAGTCGTAATCCTGGAGTTACTGTAAATCACCTCCTTACTGCATCACCTGTCTTCAAACCAACCTCCGTCAGTCTTGTAGGCTGTGGTCAGATACAGTTTGTCGTCCAGCTGTGTTCACTCCCAGGCTACTAACCCGGCTGAGGTGAGGACCATTGCTCGTGGTGACTCCCCCTGTGATCCAGCATCTTGGTCCAAACAAACTCGAGGACCGCTGGCTCTGCAGCTAACTGAGTCATGAGCTAATTAGCCATTCGGGAGCTAGCTAGGTTTTCAGTCACGCTGGTGATATGCTGCCCCCAATGTTTTTGGAGCTACCTTTGAATTCTGCCCTATTTCACAACTCAAACCTTTAAAAGCTGTTCTAATCAATACTTTTGCATCAATAATAGCTTAAATGACAGTATGTAATGATGTATGTAAAAGGGTCAGTCATAGTCACAAACCACAGACAAACCACAAACCCACAGAGAATGATCCCTCAATTTTCAGTTCTAAGGAGCACTTTAGCGTCTTTAAGCTGATTGTTTTGGTTTTACAGTCCACAACTTTAACTTTTGGTTCACTGATGTTGATCTCTCCAGCAACAGGCAGCATTTATTTTATTTTTTAAGCAAAAAGTTCTGGGAAATCCAGAGTATACCACCTGCTCAGCACTTAACACCACAAGGACAAAGTTAAAAACTACCACTAGCTTTTAGCAGCTTTAGGGGCAGGTATATATTTATTTATTTATTTATTCATGACTATGGGATAATTCATAAAATGAGTGGCAGTGAAGCAAATGTTTTATTAAACATAGACATATAATCATCATATATGAATACCTACTGTAAGTAATAAATACTTCTAAATATAATGTAATACGCATCTTCCTACATTTATTCATCATGCAGGTAAAAGTGACACACTTATAGGAGTTCCTTAAACTGACTAAAATATTGATCCTATTTTATGCTGTTAATTCACGACATGCTTTATGTAGAATATCATTACATTGGCCAATTGTTTAAAATAGTCCTACACAAGGGAAGACACAATTATCACTGCCTACAACCCTTTGCATTAACATACTGATGAAGTAAATTAGAGCTAAATACTGCCACAGCAACTCATAAAACAATATACACAACCTCCAGAGTCCCAGGTGCTTATTTGTTTGCATTTCAAACACATCTCTCTTTGTGTGTAAACTGGTTAAGCGCTTAATCACTAGTTTCAGGGGAAGGGAAAGAGGAAATGGAGTGGGACGGTTAAAGTGGATTATTTTGCAAGAGGAAAAAAATTGGGGGTAGAAGAGGGAAAAAAGGAGAGGGAGGCTGAGCAGCAATCGATGGTTTTTTCCCCCAGAGCTCCACGGGGATTTGTGCTGAGTGATCTGAAGTGGCGCCCCGCTGTGCAAACCTGAGTGCTTTGACTCCACATAAAACCATTCAATCACAGAGCACCATGTTCTACTAAAAAGCCCCTTATGAGATCATTACCAAGGATGAACAAACAGGCACTAATGAAAAAGCCAGAGCACTTTACTCAAGCGAAGGACACGGAAAAAAAGAGGAAGGCTGAAATCTGGGCTATAGTCACGGATTCACGAGTTTGAATTGTGTCTTGAAATGCCTTGTGAAATACTTCAGCTGGGAAAAAACGTTCTGTTTTCACTTAATCTGCCTGAGGTTCACACGAGTGGGTTAGTGTTTATGCAGGTGGTTCTGTTGTATTACTGATGCATTGTCTACTCTTGATTTTGAAAAGCGGATGATAAGTTGGCTACATTTATGGCAGGAAAAAAAGCTCCTGATCAAGCAAAACTGTAGATTTGTAAAAGGTCTTTTCACTGTGCAATTCATTAAAAATGTTGTGTTTTTATAAATGTTTTTCCTGCAAGAATTTAGTAATACTTTATCTAGTCATTTTTTAAAAATGTATTTATGCTCCTTTATGTTCTAGCTGAAGATGACACATGTTTTGCTTTGTAATCTCGATGTGAGATGGGGCAGATATTGGCATGACACAGAAAAAAAAAAAAAAAAAGTATAACTATAACAAAGTTTTGTTGGTTTTATTGATGTTTTACACAACTAGTAGTTAAGGAAGAAGAACAAGGGTGATATGCAAAATGCCAATTTGAGTCGTTTGAGATCCAAAATTTGTAATTGGTATGGCACTGGTGTAAAGATAACTTGTACTTTGAGTTCTGCCAGAGAAAAGTTCCAAAATGTTACTTCCTACTGTGTGTGTTTTAACAAAAATGTGCCAATACTGTGTGTCTGATAATAAATCAAACTCCACTGCCATTCCATTAAACAGAGGTACTCAAAAGATAAAACCACAATGACAGATAACAGACAGATACAAACGTGCACACACAAGATAATGCATCACCGCCACTGAATTAGGGTTAAAAAAAAAACTGAAGCTAAAGCTGAAATTATATTAAATATTAATATAATATATATGATATATGATATATAAATATATTGGAAATGATTTTGACAGTAGTCTAAAGGTTATGTAGTATAAATGATGAAAGCAAGTTGTCAAGTTTCCTACGCGGAAGTTTATTGTTAAATCGTAAAATATCCTTCCTCTGTTACATATCTTAATCACATGTGCTCGATAACCACATTTGCGGGCTTGTTGCATAAAATAAATAAATAATAAATAATAATAGTAATAATAAATAAAAAAGCTGACGCATCATTATCAGAATCGTTTTACCTCCTAATATTGGTATTGCATTGGACCCCAAAATCAGGCATCGTTTGAGCTCTAGTTTTTAGTTTCTTAATGTAAAGATTTGCTCATTTTCAAACAAGTTGTCACCCTGCACTCAAGGAAAACTGTGATGGGTATTTTTCACTATTATCCAATTGATTAATCAAGACAATAATTATCAGCTTAATCAGCAATATAAAGGACTAGTTGTTAGTTGACGGGTCTATCTGAAGCATTTTCCATCATACGGTGCGCTTAAACATTACATCAGTGAAACTTCATGTGAACCCTTAAGCATTTCAACAGAAATTATGCATTTGCTGTTGGGAAGCTGCCACCATTGTCAGATTCATTACTCCCTGAGACGCAGGCTGGACGCTGCCAACATCAAACAAACCAGGAGGCGCTTTACAAATGAGCCTCAACAACTCCAGAGCAAAACAAAATTCTTCTTTCTCTTTGCGGCACTCGGGGCCAGGGAACATGAAACCTGAAGCGGTCATATTGACGGTTCCTCCTGTTAGCACACACAGAAAAACAATGTTGGGATAATGATGCAATCCATCAAGTAGAAACAGTAACAAGGGGCAGCCCCTATGCAAAGTGATACCGCTGTGTTTAAAGGCCCCCATAATGCACCTGCTTGTTTCCACAACACAGACAACTCACATTTGTGAGCCAATTGCTCCTTTTACACATTGACCTCAAGGCTCCTGACTTGGCTGTGGTCACATTCAAGAAGAAGTGTATCATAAATCAAACATCCAAACATGTCCAAACAGGGCTGCTCAGGAGGCATCTTAACTATCAGAGTTCTACTTTTATGTGTTGTGTTCTTGTTGGAAGAGTTTCTGATGTCCAGGACTACATGAACGAGTCTTTCATCTTTCCTAATAACATTAGGACCGTCCAAGAATAACCTGAGAACAAACAGGAACCGACATTGTTATAAGTCAGCTGCCAGTTGCCGTGGACAGGTGACAAAAAAAATGTCTCAAAGCTCGAACAACATTACGTGTCTGGAACACCGAGAGCGATACACATGTCACTGGCGGATTAAGTAGCCATGACATGCACAAAGTCCTCCGACTGCGGACGTAAGCTGGGTGGAACCACATGAAACAGCCAGCAACAGCAGCAGAAACTATATCACAGGTCTGCCAGTAAAGAGTTCTTGGTCAGTGTACAGTGTGCCCTGTTTTAGAGCCACATGCACAGATGAAAAGCTTAGCAACATTAAAGGGGCTGACCACCTGTCCCAGTCCTCTCTCTCAGGCCTGAATGGGACCACAGGGAGATCCTCTTCCTCCAGCACACCACCTGCTACCACTACCTCCCCTTTAATGTTGGGCAACTCTTTAAAGATCCTACAATGGCACTTTGTAAGAGTGCCCAGTTCAGCATGGAGAATACTTGAAAAACCACATCACACTGAGCTGTGACTTGCCTCAAAATACAAAGTGATAAAGAGTTTACAATTTCAGAATTTTTGTGTTTTGTTCCCAAAAATTAACCTCAGTGGGGTATTATACCTTGTTGAAACCTTTCCTCCAAATAATTAGTAATAAAACAAATAGAGAGAAATATCTGTTGCACAAATGATCATGGTTTTGTAGTTTTTCTACCTCAACTTAAGTCAAAATTTCAAAGTTTAAAGGGTGTTTTGTATTCCACCATTAAATGTATTACAAGGACTGACTGGTTATGAAACAGTCTCAATTCTACTGACGATGCCTTTATAAAGTCTGTATAGTTATTATAGTGTTTCTTAATGGCTGTCACCAGGTCAGATTGTGATTTATCCAGCTATTTCTTATGGCTGAAAGCTGAGGATGAGTCTCACAGCCTTTAGGAAAGAAAGCTTCTTACGACCCATGTTTATGACTGCTGTTAGGCGGCGACCTCCATTGGGAGTACTAATTATAACGGCTGCAAAGGAGGAAGTGAGGGGAAGTAGTATAACGAGCTCAGGGATAGATGATCGAGTAAAACAATCACTGGACTTTCATCCAGGAGACTGTTGGATGACCAGAAGTCATACTTACCTAGCTCAGGCATGTTTGTAACTGAAGATGAACAACTAACGTAGTTATTTCAACTCAAACCTTGATGTTTTCCTAAACCAACCCAAGTAGATCCAGTTCTTGAACCTAACCAAACTGCGACTGTACAACGAAGGTTCAGGAGACATGCTGCGGATGTGCTTTAATGGTCATGTTGTTTTCGCTAACTATACAGAGTTTTTCACTACAAATAATCCCTTTCATATTACACGTAATGATTTGATTCATTGTTGATATTTGATTGTAGCCATCTTAAATTTCCACTGAAATAATCTGTTACTGTGACTTGTATCCATGATTTACAGTACTTTTTTCACAAATAATCTGCTTGGTCAATATTTATGTGAAACCTTTTTCATCAGACAGTTTTAAAGATCGTCCTCATTAAAAGTGTGAGCGTGCTATAAAAACAACACCTGCGGGCAGCACATATCTGATGAGAGAGGCCGAGTACTTTGGCTTTTGGAAACTGGTATGTGGGTTGAAGATTTGGCACATGTATGACATGTAGTGTGAGGACTGAAATGAGAATAAAGTGCTGGTTGTGCAACAGCAGCCGTTAGAAGTCAGCTCTGTGGTAAAAGAAAGAAGAAACAAAAACTGTGAGCCTGTATCATACAAAGATCAGCCTCCCTCTCTGACTCTGTCTGCCTCTTTTTGCTCAAGGCAAACCTTTTCATCTTTAGTACCCACCCAAACAGCCATCCATGACACTAAGGAGCCCATTTAACTCCAATGGAATAATAAAGAGCGCGAGTAGGAGCTGATCTCTCTAGTAGAACTAAATTACAGTAATGAAGAGCAGCGTAGATTATATAAGATGTCTGATGGATCAGCATATGCCCTTTGATGGAAGTTTATCAAACTGAACAGAGCACAGCACTAACAGGAAAAAGAGAGAAAAAGAAAGGAGTTTTATGCCAAGTTGTACTCAGTGTTAAATTTAATGGTACAAGTCAGAAAGAGTTACATCAAAGGACACTTTATACAGCGGGCTGTTTTTTTCTTCTCAAATAAAAGACAAACTGTCATCATCATTAAACTTGGCCACAGATTGTTTTTTTTCCTCTTTTGGACGGAGAAAAAAAGGTTTCTGTATCCTCCATTCCTCCCACTGCCATGTAGGTCAGTGTCAGTGAATCAGATGTAACATATATTAGGAGAAAAAATGCAGAGCGGCAGCCAGACCCAGACTGGCCATCTGGTCATTTTGGCACCCGCCTGAAGAGACAGTCCACTTTTGAGCCATTACTCACAGAAATGATTTAATGATAGATATTTGTAAAATACTGTATGAATATGACGGGTTGTTTCACTGAACACCTCCGGAGCATTTCATTGTGAAATCAAAACACTTGCATAGCATATGGGCTCTGAATGAGACGGAAAGCAGTCCGATACAAGTGATAGAAAATTCCCCTCAGAATTAAGACTTCAACCTTGCTTCCGATGCAGTTTCAAGGATTTTGTACTAATAGGTTTCAGCTGCAAAGGAAATAATCATCTCAACCCAAAAGATATACAACAATGTCATACAGTATATTCATAAAAAAACATGTTTTCTATTTCAAACATGGAGCACAACCAGAATTGTGTTTGAATTCACTTCATGAATGTAATTCCAGTAGTCACTTTCTGTTTTGGTCTCCAACAGCTCCTGAGGTAAATATCTAGCTCATAAGCTGCTAAAAGTTAGCTAACTTAGCTAAGTTAGTTAACTGCTTTTACAAGTTTTCCACTGACAGCAGCAATTTTCTGTGGTTTTGTTGCTACTAGCAACCTCTTTTACATTACTTATATCAAAAAATGGCTAATGCAACTTCTGTGTTGTGCTAGAAGCCAGTTGTTAGTTTATGCTAGTGGACTAGGACGTTAGCTACTGCTGCCTTGTGTCAGCAGACCAGAGAGAGAGACACTGAAACTTGGAATTCAATACTTGGCGCAACCTTTGGACTGATGAGGAAAATCCAACCAAAAAGAAAGAAATCCACAGGCCGGCAGAATTAAACAATGTAAAGAAATGATCGTCATGCTTGTATAGGCAACCAAGATCGGGAAGGTACGTCAAGTTACAGTCCACTCGCTTGTCACTCAATTGTTACATAGAGCCCCTTTAAGAACAGCTTTTGCTAAACCAGTGGAGTTGTCCCCACGTCGGCCTTTAGAAAAAACCCTCAAGTTAAAGCACTTCCACATCGGCTTCATGTTTCAGATGGGAAAGCTCTGTCCATATTTTATACAGTCAGTGCGCTCAACACAAGTAAAAAGAGCTGGAATTCTGCATATGTACAGTATGTGGTGCCCCTGGTTCACACAGTTGTCTCACAGACCTGTCTTGGCTGCATGATTTATACTATTACATTGTGATGTTTTCGTCTGCCGAAGCTGCGCATGTGAGCCCGGTTCAGATCATCAAAGGAGGTGCAGTCTGTTCCCATGCTTGTTCCTTAGGACTTGCTATTAAATATAAGAAGATCGGGTTAAGTGATCAAAGACCCTTGGTTTCTGGGGCTTAAGTGTTGCTCTATTTCATCAAAGGCTAGCAGTCTTTTTAACCTCCACTACCTCAAGGTAACATTAAACTAGCAGGTAATGGAGCTTTGCCTTTCCTGTAAATACAGTACGTGCCCTTTTCAATGGGAACCAATATGAAAGAGGATATAATGACACAAAATGGCAGCTCCTTTTCTCACATTCCTTTTCTCACAACAAAGGCACCTGTCTCTTTTATCTGCAAAAAAAAACAATACAAATAGACTTCAAAAGAATATCCGGCTGACACTTGGTTTTCCTCTGACCAAACTGTTTATCAGACAGGCATACATCAGGCCAGGCTGGGGCATTGTGTTGCCAGTAACCCACTTCCTCCAGCCCCTGGTTAATTGTCAGGACATGTGTCCTTCCAAACCACAACTTGGGAGCTATTAGTATCAGCTTCCTGTTGATGACTAATGTATTCACATGGCGCTGTGGCACTCGTTTCATCAGAACAGCAGTTAAACACATTTGTTTCATGTTACGCAGCTGGTTAATAAGTCAGATATAAATATATTGTTTGATGCAAAAACAAAATATTTTGCCTGTGAAGTTTTACTGAAGGCAGACAAAGTTTTCCATGGACAATTAACAGGCATGCTCTGAAATGGCGATACTGTGCGGGCAGTTCAAAGTCCCGTGGAAAAGGTGACTACCAGGTAATCACGTACTGAAGGTGCTCACCTGCTTCTCCAGCTCAAGCTGTTGATGACAATAAAATGTTGTTCTCACATCAATGTGTCTGGTTTACTGTATTCATCTGCAAGCCAGCAAGATCTTGACCAGATGGAAAAGAAAATGTCTCCTTCTCATTGTCTGTCTCTTTCATTCTCTTGTGTGTGAGAGCGAGAGAGTCGAACAATGTGCACTGAAGACAGACAGTCTCATAAACATGAGGCCAGCATGTGTTGCCATGCCGCACACATAGACCGCTTTGTGTCTGACTGGAGCCCAGTTAGTATGCACAGCAGTCACATCATCAGTCTGCTAATGTCCCTCACTTCGTCGACTTACAGCTTTACCTCTTTTAGGCTGGTAGGAGGGTGCAGGTGAATAACCCTTCCTAACCCTCATCTCTTCCACCAAGATCAAGTAGTTAGCAAGTGGTGGAGGCCAGGATGAATTATAGTACATCAAGCATGTCCCATCATACAAAGCAGCAAGCTAAGTTCCTGAAATATAAAAAATAACAACTTACATTTTTTTTAACCCAGTTCAGAATTTCAGAAATACTCCAACTTTAAGGGCTCTGTAAACCGCAGATACGCTGAATATGTTTCATTCAGTTTCATTGGTACCAATTCTACAATTTGCTTCATATCACGTTCAGATTACATGTATATGAGCTGACATGTTAGGTGGGAGGCAGGGATGAAGGTGGCGTTACAGTTCAACATTTGTAAGCATGAAACCCCTAAATATGTTTGAGGAGACGTTCAGATGTTTTCCAGCTGTGTTTGTGGCGACCGGATAAGGCAGAACAAAACATGATCTTTTCCTAACCCTAACAAAGTGTTTTTTTTGCCTAAACCTGCACCAGACCATTTGCACAGCCTTGTCACAACATGAAATTGAAAAATTGCTGTGAAGAAATGTTAAGTTGCAACATATCTTTGGTTTGCAGAAACGTACATTGCCAACATTTACTCTGGCGACTTGGTTGCTCATTGCTGTGGGAAATTTTGTACTACAGGGTTAAAGGCTTCAAACAAATTGCTTGTCAGATTGTTGAACAGTGTTTGAATCATCCACCCACCATACCTTTACAAGTGAGGATATATATGAACGCTTTTGCCTTCAGATTCACTTTCTACATACTGGTTTGTTTCAAACATACTCTGGCCTTGAGGGTTCGAAATTTGTGCAGGAGGGAGTGTAAAAATGTATTTTGATTAAAACATATTCAATATGAATGATGACAAGGATTAGGTGATAGATTTAGATTTGACTAAACAGTCATCTGAAAAATATGAACTCCATACGTTCCACACACTTTCTCTGCACTAATGAGCGCAGTTTTTCCTTCTGAACTTATACGCTTCAACATAAAACATACCTCTCCCTCTCTTTAAACTGTACCGCTGTTGCTGGCCTCCTCTACACTTTCTCTAACTGCTTCTCAGTATCTGCTGCCAGCTGGCTCTGAACCCAAGTCGCGCTCTGTGTATCGGTAAATATTCCATACAGCTCTTTGGCCACTTTTATATCTGGTGACTTCACAGCGTTAATCAGATGTCCTTTGAAGCTGTGAAAGATGATCTCACTTCGTAGCCAACAACAAATAACAAGCATTTTTATTACTTGCTAGACATTTTGTATTTTACCCCTAATCCTTCCAAGTTTGTCCTCAGCAGCACTGTATGTGCTATGATCCGTCTCCTCCTCCCTCCCTATCCCTCATCCCTCTCTCTTTCTATCTAATCCCAGACGAAAGGGAGTTGGACACTCATTCCAAAAGTTGGATTTGAAAATAGCTTGAACCACATCTAAGGGAGAGACGGAATTAGCAAGAAAACACCAACTCAGAGCAGAGAAAGGGAGAGAGAAAAATACCATATTGTTCAATATTCAGGCCAGAAAATCCTCAGATGCAAAAGCTTCCATAACCAGGTTATGGATGACAGAAAAGTACATTTTCAACAGGGGTTAGTCCAAAGTAAACCTTGGAGCCATGCACGATTTCCATCCTCACTTAACAAGAAGTTGTGTTTGATCTTCGTTTCTCTGAAGAAATTTTCAAAGGAAATTTGATCGCTTTTATTCCCTTAAAGAGATTAATCACTGACATGAGCAATAACGACCGAGAAATGAAGAGCCACTCAACGTGGAAAGAACTCTGACAACAAAGTGACCCACAGTGACCATCTCAGCACTTTCAGACTCTAAACTGTCTCTTTCATGTGGGTGACGTGTCCTGCCCGCTTCTCCAGAAGACGCCAGCAAGGCACCATGGTCCGATTAGGGAGCTGCTGGCAAACAATACCAGGGCCCAGTGCCATCTCCAGCTGCTTCCTCTCCACAAAGGCCTTCACTGGAAGTGGATTGTACTTATTTATTCCTCTTTTATAAGGCTGACATGAAAGACAGAGCTGTTTATGTGTGTTTATTATGACTTGGGTTCACAGTAGGAACCTTTAGGAAGACTCCCTCAGAGAATCAAAGTGCTGGTGTGCGTTTGATGCTGGACCCAAGTGGTCATGAATGCTGGGATCAGCTGGCTACTCTGGGTTCATTAATTCTGCTGACATTTAGGTATAACCTCAGTAGCATGCGCTCCCTCTCCTCATCTCAGCAGATTTGGAAAACCATGAAGGCAGAAGGCAAGGTAGCACACTGAGTTCTCTAAACCTGAAAGTGACAACGCTTCTGCCACTGTTGCACCAAGTACCTCCACACTCACTCTGTAAAACTTGGCCATATCCCATACGCATCCCTGTGGGGAATGGCAAAGCCTCACGTCTGCAGCCGATTAGGGAGAGAGATTAAGGCCTGCCAGGAGAAACCGGGCCATTGTGGAGGTGTGGGTACTGGGAGAGATGGAATGAATAAAAGACGAGTTCAAACCAAATCAGGCCTGCTGGGCTTATCCACCATCAACTGCAGAGTGGTTGGAGCTCCTGATAAAGATGCAAGGAACCACGTTGAGAAGAAGAAGGAGAGGGAAAAAAACGCTGAACCATTAAGTTTACATAGGTTTCAACCCCCACCACCAACTGCTCACATGCTATCCAAAAATCTGCCCGCCTTTTTTCTTCTCCCACCTTCATCTCATCGCTCACCCAATGTGATGGTCGCTTTGATTCCAGAGTCATGCTGGTGCTTTAAGCTCTTAACCAGCCAGAGGAGATTTTTCTCTGCTTATTGTAATTTACAGTAACATATTTCTCTGCATATAGTCATTCCCTGGTGAGACGAAAACGTCTTATCCATTTATTCATCAGACGCACCACTGACAGTTACATTTGGTTTTAATAACGTCTTTATCTGGAATCCTTTTCATCTTGGCTGAAAAAGACAATTTACTTATAAATGCTTGTTATATTCTGAAAAACCTGACCACCAGTGGGCATTATGAGCCCATAGAGCCTTTGGAGATAATGCCCGTTTTTAATTCAAGGGGCAAATGATATACATGTCAACACTATCAAACATTGTGTAGTTTACCAATCAGATAAGTATTCATAGGTGTTCGGCTGTGCCCTTTCAAAATGTTAAAATTATTTCTACTGCCTTGCTACATTGGATTCCTCTGGCTTTGTCCTCTTTCTTTGTTTCCCTCTGAACATACCTGGGCTTTTACTGGAAGGAGCTGACAATAATAGTGACAGGCAAATGTGTAATATGTAGATGGAGTCAAAGATTTTCAGAGGGTGTGTGCAGCTTGGTAATGTTCATAAATACTGTAATGAAACAGATCTGTTTTAAGTTGTGATTATGTGGTTTTAAACATCACCAAATCTCTAATATCTTCCAGTGATACCGACTCCCCTCTCCACTTCCAGTCAGCCTCATTCTGAATCAGGAGTAGCTCCACCATCTAGTGGTTGAATCCGAAACACATCAGCTCTCTTCAAAAGGAACCCACCTCATTCGCAATGCAACAGTCTCCAACACAGAACATAAAATAGTGTTCATGTTGCTTCTATGGTAACACAAATAACTCCAAGCCAATCATTTGAAGTTCATCCATACAGCAACTAATGATGCTAATAAGGCTAATGACAAAGAGGATCCTCTGTTCTCCTTTCATGTCAGCCAAGGAACAAGAACAACATCTCCCTTCCTTAGGACAGTATTGAATGGATTTTGGCTTCAGAGCGTGGCTAGATTCACTTTGAAAATCTGGGGGGGGGGGGTT
>OMLP01044547.1:19206-40324 GCA_900302685.1 Spondyliosoma cantharus
GGAGGAGGAGAAGGATGTGGAGGAGACGGAGGAGGAGGAGGCGAGGCGCTGGGTACGAAAGCGAGACAGAAAGAAGGAGGGAGTGAGAGAGAGAGAGAGAGAGAGAGAGAGAGAGAGAGAGAGAAAGAGAGAGTGAGGGAGCAAGAGAGACAGAGGAAGCAGCAGTACCGTTGTGTAACATTGACATCTTGTGGCCAGATGTGTAAACTGCGCTATTAACGTCAAGTTGGACCCTGAAGAGAAGCTGGATCCTGTTACATACTGCTGTACTACTGCAATCACACCCACTGATGGAATGTACTGTAACAAACATTTAACGTTTAACTACATTTAATCAAGTACTGTATTCAATTATAATTCTGAGGTACTTGTACTTTTCTTAAGTACTTTCTGCTACTTTAGTATTTTCTGCTATTTACACTTCCGCTCTGCTACATTTGGAAACTATTGTGCTTTCTACTCCACTTCCTTTACTTAATTACTTTTGTTTGTAGTTACTTTGCAGATTGCATCAGAGCAGAAGCAGGTAGGAACAGGCACATTGATATTTTAGGCTATTTAGGCTATTGTCAGATATTTGAGCAAGTTCACCCAATAATGAACATTCAGTCAGTATCTGCTCACTCCCCATGCTGGCGGAAAGTCATGTGAAATTTCCACAAAACATTTCTGGAGCTTTACAGCAAAACATTGTCGCAACATTCTCCGAAAGAATAGCAGCAGACAGGGACACCCCAAATAAAAAACATAGAATGGCTCTATACTGCATATCGGTGTAATTCAAGTTATTTAAAGTCATTTCTGAAAGCCAAGAGATCCTAAATTGATTTGAAAAGCTGTTATGTACACCCTCGATGCATGGTTGAGCTTGTTTGTTACATTTCAAAAGTCCCCATCTGCTTCAGTTGTTTTGGAGATCGCTGGAGCGCTATTTTGCTGTCAAGCGCCAGAAATGTTGTTGACCCAAAACTTCAACTGACTTTCCATCAGCAAGGGGGAGAGTAAATAATGACTGACTTTTAATTTTTGGGTGAATGTATCCTTTAAGACTATTTGCACTAATTCACTGTTACCAAAGTAAAATTTAAAAATGATATCTTTACTTTTACTCAACTTTTAGTTTTACAACACTGGGAATGCCACAAGCACCATGTGAATACATAACCTTCTAACTAACTGTAATTTACCACTGTGTACTGTGTTCTGTACAAATTCAATTTACTATTGAAAACAATTCTATTCACTTTAATAGACAGGAGTGATATGATATGCTGCCTTGATATTTTACCAGCAGGGTTCTTCAAAAAAGTTTCAGACATGACTCCAGATCTGCTGCAGATTGTCAACATGTCTCTTCTCTCAGGTGTCTTCCCCCAAGCCATGAAGACTGCAGTCATTAAACCACTCCTGAAGAAGAGAAATCTAGACACATCAGTACTGAATAACTATAGGCCCATATCAAACCATATGGCTGTTTTGATGTCTTCTAATCAGGATTTTGACCACATCACAGCACTGAGACCGCTCTTGTCAAGATCCTCAATGACATTCATTTAAACACAGACAGTGGAAAAATTTCAGTCTAAGTATTACTGGATCTCAGTCGACCACGGTCGACCATAGTATACTACTGGACCAACTGGAAAACTGGGTTGGATTCTCTGGCACAAAATTGGTTTAAATCATATCTAAATGACAGAGACTACTTTGTGTCTATTGGTAATTACACATCTGAACGGATGAAAATGACAAGTGACTGAGTACCCCAGGGCTCCATTCTGTGGCCTCTATTCAACATTTACATGTTCCCCTTAGTTCAGATAATGGAAAACAACGGAATTTGCTACCATAGTTATGCAGATGACACACAGATTTATATAACCGTATCACCAGGGGACTATAATCCCATACAAACGCTGAGTAGATGCATTGAACAAATCAATGATTGGATGTGTCAGAGTTTTCTTCAGTTAAACAAAGATAAGACTGAAATGATTATTTTTGGATCCAAGGAAGAATGAACAGTCTCTGCTCAGCTTCAATCTGTAATGTTGAAAACTACAAGCCAAGCCAGAAAACTTGGTTTAATCATGGACTCAGACCTGAATTTCAGCAGCCACACTAAGACAATTACAAAGTCAGCCTACTATCACCATAAGAATATATCCAGGATAAGAGGACTTATGTCTCAGCAGGATTTGGAGAAACTTGTCAACGCATTTATCTTCAGCAGACTTGACTACTGTAACGGTGTCTCCCTCTAAAAACTCCATCAGACAGCTGCAGCTGATTCAGAACACTGCTGCTCGAGTCACTCCGGTTCTCAGATCTTTACACTGGCTTCCTGTCTATCAAAGAATATATTTCAAAATCCTGCTGTTGGTTTATAAAGCCCTGAATGGTTAAAATACATTTCTGATCTGCTGCCACGTTATGAGCCATCCAGACCTCTGACATCGTCAGGTACCGGTCTACTTTCAGTCCCAAGAGTCAGAGCTAAACATGGAGAAGCACCATTCAGTTACTATGCGCCACATTATCTGGAACAAACTCCCCAAAAATTACCGGTCTGCTCAAACTCTCACCTCTTTTAAATCAAGACTAAAGACATTTCACTTTGCCACTGCTTTTAACTGAAGCAATTTCAAGTCTTTGAACTGACTTTTATTCTACAGTCTTGTCTCTTTTAAACCTTTTCTATTTTAGCCTACTTGTTTTAATGTTTGTTTCTTAATGTCTTCTTACTCGTTTTTAAACGCAATTTTTAATTTCTTTTTAATGCAATTTTTAATGTCTTTTAATATAATTTGTATGCTCCTGTAAAGCACTTTGAGGTGCCTTGGGTCTGAATTGTGCTATACAAATAAACTTGCCTTGCCTATATATTGCAGTGTTAATTATATAAATCCGTGGTTCTTAAAGTGGATTCCTTGAAGTGGTTCAAGGGAGTCCTCAGCAAAAATGGAAATAACTCATTGTCACTATAATTCTATCCCCTGGCAAAACAATGATAGAATGTATGAATATCTTGTAATAAAACATTTACGAGCAAAATTCTTATCATATGGGGGACCCTGGCAGAAAGAAATCTTATCTAACAGGCTTATTTGTATCAGTTTAGAGATCCTTGACGTGTAAAGGTTTGAGAACCACTGATATAAATAACCAGGTAGTTAATTAGTGTTGCTGGCTAAACCAGCAAATGATTTGAAAGGTCATGGTACTTCACAGTGATAAAGCACTGAGGCCTATTGATTTACGATTTTGCCCACATGACCCAAACCTCTACTGTAGGGCTGTGTCCGAAATCACTCGCTCCAATAAAGTGGACTATATAGTAAGTTCATTTTGTAGTGCTGTTCAGATGATAATCAATAATATGGGGTAAACTGTATAGGGCCTATATAACCAAGCATTATATATCATCATGCATTGCACTGGAGGGAAAAAGGTTCTGATGATAGAACTCCCTTGGTAGTGAGTAGTTAATGTTGAATGAGTGGGTGATTTTGGAGTCTCATCAAAATGTAATGGCCATAAGTCTGAACAAACATTCCAAACCATTAAAAATTTGGAGACACAAGCATGCTTAAAGGGAACTTGGTGTTTTGTTTCTATGTTTTACTATGTGCACTGCAGCTATCCTTTATAAGGTCATCCATACAACTCTGGGCACTCAGTGCATTGTGTGCATAAATGTCTTCACATATTTAAGGTCCGAGAGATTTGAGTGCAACAGGCAGTGTTGGACATGTGTATGGTGGCGTACAGAGAACACCAGATTATTTTCCTATTTACTCCTAGTTCCTTACTGAATTACTAGTTTAACTTACCAGTCCCGTGCTTTCTGTGTGTCTCTCAGTTTGGGGTAATTTGAATTGATTTGAATTTCAAAATAGTAACAAAAATAACAGGGCCCCTCTCTGGTAATTACTTGACCATAATGCATTTGAGCTCACTGTGGTAGATAGATGTGAGTGGCAGTGAAACATTGAGGCCAGAAGGGGGCGACAGATGCCAATTAACTGTATATCTATCTATCTATCTATCTATCTATCTATCTATGTGAGCTGACCATGTGTGGCATTTCAGTTCCTTTCAAAATAAGACACTACGGTAAAATATGAAATTTGCTGAGACATTTGAGTGTCTCCCTCATAAGACATGTACTGTGTGTGCAGCTCTGTGTGTGCACAGGCTCTTCCGGTCGTCTCGTACACGCACGCGAGCACGCACGAACCCGCACATCAAGTGGGGTGCGAGAGATGCAGGTGTGTAAACATCAGTGAGCATGACATGTGTCTCTGTCACCGCTCGCCTGGCCTGTCAGCACTGTCAAAACTTCATGCGTGCGTGCATGCGTGTGTGTGTGAGAGAGAGAGAGACAGAGAGAGAAAGAGAGAGAGAGAGAGAGAGAGTGAGAGAGAGAGAGAGAGAGAGAGAGAGAGAGATTACCGTCGCTTAAGCCGCGTGCGCCTCATCCGTCCGCATCTCGCGCGCTCACCTGCCCTGCCTGGACTCTATCAGACGCAGCTTTCTCAACAGTGACCTCGAGCCGTGCTCCTCGTGCCGTTCACCCGCCAGGTGACATGGATTAAGTGACTTCGCTGTCTTGAGGAAGGTGCGGCTCCTTCTTCTTTTTTTTTCTTTTTCATTTTCTTTTTTTATTTGCGGCGCTTTTCGAAGTTGCTCCGCATCCAGGACGGACGGGACGACTCGCCCTGCGCTCGTGAGGGGGATTAGAGAAGGAGACAGGCGACAAGCTACTCGGTAAGGTATTTACTGCTCGTTATTACACAGCCAGCTAACAAGCGGACACACACGGCCGACCAGACTGGATAACTAAAGTGCCAAAAATAGATTTTCTGTAAACACAAATTGCATTTGTTTCACTTGAGTGCCTCGCTGCAAGCTAGCAAAGCGAACGACGGCGCTTTAATTAGCTCACATTTGTTACACATTTGTTATTTGTTATTAAAATGAAACAATAGAAAGCCTACCAAGATGCTCAAAAGTCTTAATTATTTCACAAGGTGACTGTTGGTCGGTGTACAACAAATAGTAAAAATGATAAAATGCTGGACATATAGAGCTTCAAAATGAAAGTAAACATTTATCAATAAAGCCTATCACTACTTGTAATGGAAAACCCACAGGTGAAAGTTACCACCCGTTCACGACTATACCTGTTTAAATCCACATCGTCATTTGATGAAGGAGGGATGCACATGGAGGGGAGGAGGTGGGTTGATAAGAGGGACTTTTAAGCTTAGTAGCCCTCTGAGAGGTGGATTGTGTAGACAGAACTGGGAGGTAGTGCTCTGGATGTTTCACTTCAGCCACATTAGACACAAACAGACGGAGGCATTCCCCGGCTCTCTTTAAAGCAAATGACTCAGTCATTTTCTATATTCAACTACTGCTGAAGAATTAATGAACAGACCAACAGTATGTAGTCTGCGTGAAATCAAAATGTGTTTTTACTAATGCATCACTGCAACCAGAGACCTGAACAAGCACAAACACTCATTATGTTCACACAGACGCTCAAACGCGCGCTACCACATGCTAACACACACCACATGTTAACAGTCAGATCCAGATATTTTGCTGCATCATGCTTCAGCCTCCTGAAACACAGCACACACTGTGTGGATGCTGTTGTAACATGCTAATAAGTGGCACAATCTGATGCTGCTTGTGTGGCTCAGCTCTATGTGCATGGGAACTCTGTGTGCCCATGTCTGCGGGTGTGTACAGTGTATGCATGTATCTGCGTTTCATGAAAAGACAAGAATACAAAGTGAGCCCTGACACTGAAACAGAAGAAGAATATGAGGCCAGCTGCGTTCTGTAGGCCCTCCCAGGCTTTACTAATTTATGATGTTATTTTTAGGCTCAGCTACATTTTTGATGCTTCGTATTTGTCAAGTTTAATACTGAGCGAAAACTCGGGGTGTGTCTGTCAACCTCTTTGTACGTAAGTGCGTGCACACAGCCATACAGTACACACACATGCGCCTGCACACTTTCAGACTTACAGATGATGTGTGGAGATGCTTTGAAGGCCCTACAGTACTAGATTGCTAGTAATCATAATAAAGGTAATTTGGCAGCACTTTTAATACACCAATGTTAAAGAGGCCTTTGACATGAGCTTGAGCACATATACGCACATGAACAAGCGCAGTGTTTAGCTTAAGTCCCTGATTGACAAATTTTCCTCAGCTCCCTCTTCATGTCAGAGCCTTAAAGCTTTACACTCAAGGGTAGTAAGAGTCAAATGTTGTTATTTCTCCAAAGCAAGGAAATTACATATCGAACTTTTGACCCCAAAACTCAATGTCACTCTTCAAATTGAGCTATAATTAGTCTACTTTGAAGCCAGAATATTATTAGAGGTAAATCCCTTTAAAAGGCTCCACAAAACATTTGAGGATGTGAATGCGTCAGATAATCTTCAGAGTCTTCCCAGAGAGCAAAAGCTGGTACTGCTGCTGCTTTTCTTGACTAATCAGGACACAATGGTGAATCACCAACTAAAGAGACTGTAAGGAACTGTTCTAATGAGGTCTAAAAGGTTTTAGGTCGACCCTAATCTCCTTTGCCAAATAGACAGTGCTTCCAGTCAGTTTGGCTTTAATCTGAAACTCCTGATTAAAGGGTTTTCAGACGACAGCACAAAAAGTTCTATAAGCGCTTTTAGGGCAGTAGGCTCATCAGTAGCTGTCCATCACTTCTTATTCGATGGAGATGGACAACAAACTGATACCTGTCTGCTGAGTCAGTAAACTTTCTATTACTTTAGACTGTACTTCCATAATAATGTTATTTCCAGGAGGTTACTGGGAATTCCAGGCATCCTACATCATGAAGAACTGAGGGAAAACAGAACATTCTTCTGCTATCAGGCAGACATCAATACACAGAAAGGGAATCTTAAGCAATCTTTTTTTTGTAAAAGGGGCAGTTATCCACAAAATCATAAAACACATTTTCCTTTCATTTGTGGTGTTATTCATCCATCTAGATTGTTTTGGTCACAAGCATTGATTGCAACAAAAACGTGGACAGAGCAACTGTGATGTCACCCAGAGGTTTCCAGAGCTAATGTGAAGCTTAAATTGGGTGCTGCTGACTATTGCCATCTTGGCAGTGCCCAACTCCACCTAAATACGGCTAATCTGAAAACGGGCTAATGGGTGGAGCTGAGGCAAGCAGAATGAAACATGGTTACTCAACCCACCTAGCTCCACACTATCTAAGGTTAAGAAGCTTGCTAGTCTGTGTGTTTGTGTTCAGATTAGCCTTTGACGAAAATCAGCCCTCACTACAGATCTTTCGCCAGATGTGAAGAATCAAGAGAGAAGATACATCTACTTTTTATTCCCAAAAGTAAAAAAGAAAATTATCGACTTGACTCCGGGTGTTAAATCCTCCAGAATCTCTAGAAAGTTTCTTTTCGAGCTCGCCAGCTTCAGCACCTGTCTGCCAGCTGTTAGAAACACTGTTAATACAACTTGCAATATTATTTTTGTTATGATATGTGCATGAAAAATATTCCAAAAGGCACAAACACCTCGAAGAGGTCAAGATCGGTGATGCAATGAGCTGCAGAGAAGCCTAGCAAACAGCTCACTGCTAGATGTCACTCAAAGCTTACATGCCCTTATTATGCATCACTTTAAGCTTTAATATAATTGATATGCTGTAGTAGTGCTTGTGACAGCGTGGACTTACAACATAAATGGCGCCATCCTTGGCTGAGCTATAACATTAGCAGCTGTAGATCAGTACAAAGAAAATACTTCCAGCATGAAACTGCACACAGCAAGATCTGTGGACTTTTTTTGTGCTATGAGCACCAGAAGCCGAGTTCCATTTCGTCCCATTATATGACTCGGTAAATTCAAGTAAGGGCAGACATCTTTATGGACGATATCTTCAAAACACAGGGGCGGCTGTAGCTCAGCGGGTAGAGCAGGTCGACTAGTACGACTCGGAAGGTCGCTGGTTCGAATCCTGGCTCCCCTAGGGCGGAGCTGAGCTGCATGTCGAAGTATCCTTGAGCAAGATACTGGACCCCAAAATTGCTCCTGATGTGCCACCTTGCGTGGCGGCCTCTGTCATCAGTAAGGGTCCTGTGGAGAGCTGGCGACTCGTCCAGGGTGTACCCTGCCTTCGCCCAGAGAGACATCTGGGATTGGCTCAAGTAAAAGTGAAAAAGGGGATAAAGCGCTGACGGAAAAAAGTGGTTGATAATGAGATGAGATGAGATCTTCAAAGCTCTGAAACTCACACCAAAAACACGTAGATGAAAAATAGCACTACTAATAGGTCAGAGAAGATATATGTATCTTTGAATTTTTAGTAAACTCTAAGCTCCAAAGAGCAGTTACTGAAGAAAATCTTAAGAACTTAAAATTTAAAAAAGATTTCAGACATTTTCTTAAATTCTGGCACGTGGCACAGTGCGGTACCACACCCTGAACCATGGCATTGCGTATTAGTATAGAAAGAGTATTAGTATAACCATATATGTATAAGAGGCCCTGTATTGTCAAGGGCAATGTAATGTGGCCTTCTTTTATAGGTGTGACCAGTTACATGTAGGTAAAACAGATTTGTCTTTCTGTGTGCCACATATGCTCAGAGCATCTCCAGTACACTGTATTTACTAATGTCTACTTGATACTGGAGACGATCCGCTGCCATTCAGCACATTGTGCCAGTGTCCACCGGATGTGTGAATGAAGAGTCTCATTTGCTCACACACAGCTCCTCTCTCCACTCTGCTTTCTTTACATGCTGAGTCTATTTTTGCTGAACCAGTTCTCTTCTCTGCAGACTTTAATTCACTTGCAAATGTCTATAAATACTCATATTTATAGGTAATTGACATCAAATTAGGTTTTTTGTCACTTCCCTACAAGTCAAAAGAAGAGATGGTGTGCTACAATTTCCCTCTCTTTTAGTACAAAATATTCAGGAAATACAGGTACAAAATAATGGTTGGATGGTGTGCCGTAGTATCATTGAATCAAAGTATGCTTTACCACATTGATCACAAATTAGCTGTAACCTTTATTCAGTTTATTGTAAAATACAGATGTCAGCAAAACAACTATAAACACTACTGGAAATGTTACCGCTAAAGAACAGATTGATGCTTTCAGTGAACATTTGAACAGTGGGGACCACACAGTACCACACACCATATCAAGTTCTTGATATGCTCAGTTTGAGCATTCTTACTTGTAGCCAAGTGATTCTTGGGAACTATAATTTTCAAATTGCCAGTTATACCTGTGTATTTGCCAGAAAACAAATGAAGTAAACAATGTAAAAATAAAAGATTTCCCTTGAGTAAGCACACCCAGTCCCAC
Source organism: Spondyliosoma cantharus (assembly GCA_900302685.1). Taxonomy (NCBI): domain Eukaryota; kingdom Metazoa; phylum Chordata; class Actinopteri; order Spariformes; family Sparidae; genus Spondyliosoma; species Spondyliosoma cantharus. Next base: position 28,593 of record OMLP01044547.1, read on the forward strand.
TGCCCACATGCCAGTGACTTAGCTACCCTCCTGAACAGTTAAGCCAATGGCTGTATATCTGTGTCTCATTGAGAAAATCTCATATGTAAAACTAACTGATGGCTCCTCTGTTTCTCTATTTAATTTCTCTCAGTCTAAATAGTATCCCTCTAACAAGATAAAAGTAGCTAAGATTATTGATCTGTTGCCATTAATAAGTTAACAAATGCATCAGTGAATTGAATAAATAGAAACAGGGTTTGCAAAGTTAGATACATATGAATAAATATGATCCCAGTGTTGCCTCGTATCCTATGTTCATATTTGCCATAAATACCCTTTTGGATTTCTGAGGGAGTGGAGATCGAAGACAAATGTGTTCCTTGAATCAAAGCCAAACTTCTGCACCCTGAGACTAAATACTCATTATAGATTGCAATGAATTATGAATCAGCTAATGAGAGTAAGGCAGCTTATCATCTCAATCACCATTCTGTCTGGCACTGCATGTAAAACCAAAGTTCCTGAAAAAACGCACCTTCCAAACTTTTTTAACACACAAACATGCCTCCAGTGTCAGCGCTGTCTGTGTCAGTTAAATGACTGGCATTTACCTGAAAAGGTCATTCGGTTGCAACGATCATGTGTGTGTGTGTGTATGTGTGTGTGTGTGTGTGTGTGTGTGTGTGTGTGTGTGTGTGTGTGTGTGTGTGTGTGTGTGTGCCGCGCACATGCTTGCAGGTCTGTCTCTAACTGTGATGTTAGCTGCTAATTGGATTGTGTCCTCCTCTCTGCTGCTCTTTGGCTAGAGAAGTTATGGGTTTTTGTTAGTGTTCAACAAGATGCTGTCACCTCGCTGACTGTTGGGTGTGCAGTCTATTTTACGCATGTCATTAGTTTTATGACAAACTACAGCTTTCTCAAATCGAAAAATGATCTCTTAATTTCAAAAACATTATATTGTATGTGTAATTCATAGCACAGTTTGAATGGGATCAAACAAAAGATTTGTCTTTCTCCATTCAGTGCGATGCATAAATTTGTTCTGAAATAAGGTTCCATGGTGGTCCACCGGGAGCCTGACTCCACCTCTATACAGAACTTAAACAGTAAACATGTCGACATCCAAGGAGGCAACTATTTTGTAAATTCTCATTTTAAAAAATGTATAAATGGTACCAACCCGAATGTGCACATTTGTCACTGTGCGGCAGCAACAGTGACACATTGTAGGGATGCAGACTTGGTCTGTCAGCTTGTCTGCAAAAATTCTGCCATAGTTTCACTGCTGACATGCCTGCTGACCTCTTGCCCTGTCACATCCCCATACTGCCAATACCATTTATGTGTGTACTGCATCTTTTGGATGTGTTGCATTCATTTCTGAGGACATGCCCAACCAATGCTCAGATGGTAGAGATGAAAGTACCCTATGTCTCTGGATAAAAATTGACAAAGAGGATAAACAGACATAAAACAGATGCAGTGCAAAGGAGGCTGATAGGATTTTTCCAATCATGTGCTGTCAAATGTAGACAAATTAAAGTCTGTTCCTTAGAACAGTGTTGAACATGGAGTGAAGCATTTTACATTTCTGCTGGTAGCAAAATTTTGCATTAGCCACTATGTATTAAGAGCAGATTAAACAGAAATCTGAGAAACAAATGATTAAAGATTGTCTGTACATTTGCTATTATTCAGCCAGAAACACATGCAAAGAAACCATTTAGAGGGATAACAGTCAGCACAGACAGACATGGCTGACAAAAACCCAAGCAGTGTCGTCGACACATACTTTATTTGTCCTCATGGGGAAACTGGTTTGCAGCACGATCTCAGGGCATTTCATCACATCACAACACTCACCACTACACATACTCATGCACATACCCAGACACATACCTTGCACTTTGCAACTAATTAAGTTTTAGGGAAGAAAGAAGAGGAAAAACAGAAAATAGCACAAGCAAGATTATCTGGACATCCTTTGGGTGGTCCACCCGAAGTGGTCAAAGTGGATGGGGGATAGGGTGCAGTACCTGTTTGCTGGCCAATATTACAGTTTTTCTGTGCCTCAGTAGCATTGCCAAACCAGCAGATGATGGAGTAGGTCGAAACACTGTGCAAAACCACTGTAAAACATTTGGAGCATTTTGCTGTAGACATTAAAATGCTCTCGACTGGTACATTTCAGCCAAACAGGTGCTGTGCTGTCTTAGTTGTGGCTCCTCTGGCATCTAAACAATGGCTGAGAAAAAGCCCAATGGGTATTGTATTGGTCCAGACATACCAGACACGATTTCTTAAAAAGCTACTTTAAAAATCCACAGTAACCTAACCCTCTGATATAATTAAACAATCTAGGAGACTATCTTTGAGTAATGTAAAGATTGTTGTTAAAGGTTGGCTTTCAATTGGGAATTATCATTGTGGGAACAATCTAGAGCAAGTAATGTAATGATCACTCTTTAGACCAGCATTGACCAGGGCAAGCATATAACCTGAGGCAGTCAGAAAAAGCTGAGCTGGTAAACATAACAGTGGTGTAGTCAGTCTACAGATGATATAATAGCTTTGGGCATTTTAGATACAATTCTTCTTCTTTTAATCTGGACTTCATTAATGCAACCTAAAAGTGCCTTCACACCTGCTGTACATGTAATCCACCCACACAGGTATCTTCACTTGATTGATTAGTTCTCGTTTCAGGACTGTGTGGGCTTGAACAGACATCTCTCACTAACCTGGTAGTTTTGTGGTTGTCGCACACGCCAGTCCAATCTCCACAGCTCTCTGTCAGTGCAGAAGAAAGGTCTGCATGCACCAATTATCATTATTCATACTTTATAACACTGCTCCACCCAATAAATCCTTCCCTTTTGCCTTTAATCTGTTGTTCAAAAGTCGTTCTCAGTAAATGTCTGTAATAGACCCTTTTCAGAGCAGACACACAGGTGTGACCAATGACATTAACGATGGCTCCTTCCTATTAAATGTCCCAGTAAGCCATGTCAGCGAGTGAGCATGCACAATACCAGAGCACTGGAAGTGGCTCACCTAGATGTAATGCAGCTTTCATTAATGTTACAAATTCCACCTGTGCTTTTCCTGCTTAGACAACTCAAAATGTCTGCCGTGAAAGGAGTAAAGATCAGAAGAAAACCTGTGTAAAGGATTTTTAAGAACGTGTTTTAGGAGAATGTTAAGATGTTTTTCTTTTATTGCAGGAAAGACTTATTTTGCATGTGCCGCCTTCATTATCGTCAATGTGCTTTATTGTGATGGTCCAATGCTGATCAATGCACCGCACTAAAAGTTATGCATTTTTACTTTGACCCAAGCTGCTCTAATCAGCTACTGCATGTGCCACAAGTAGATAAAGATGGAAGAAAGTTCTGAATGAAGCATTAACTAACACTCAAAAATCATTATCATTCTGAGACCAAACTAAACATTTGGCAGGCAAAATATTCACAATATTTAGATTTAGCTGTCAGGTTTGTGACAAAAAATACTGTTGGAGTTCACACCATCAGGCAATTTACAGTCACCATTAAAGGATAAATTCACCCAAAAATGTAAATGTACTTATTATCTACTCACCCCCATGCCGATGGAAAGTCAGGTGAAGTTTCACAGTCCTCAAAACATTCCTGCAGCTTTGAAGTATTCTCCTTAACAACTGAAGAAGAAAGGGACAGAACATATAAGGTCTCCATACAGCTCGCCCAGCATAATTCAAGTCTTCGCATGATCACAAATTGAGGTTGTTCAAAGTCCCCATCTCTGGTTGTTTAAGAGAATGCTGCAACACTGTTTTGCTGTGAAGTTCCAGAAATGTTTTGTGAACTACGAAATTTCACCCGACTTTCCATCTGCCTCAGAGTAGATAATGACAGAAATGTCATTCTTTTTAGTGAAGATATATGTATGTGTTTGCACTGTGGGGGGAAACTAGAGCCCCTGGAAAGAACCCATGCAGAAACACATACAACTCTAAATCTAAAGGCCCTGGCCAGTAGACAGTTTAGAACCAAGAACCTTCTTGGTGTGAGGCAGTAGTGCTAATCACAGCTATTGGAGTTTATGTAGTGATCTCAACACTTCTTAACAGAGTTCACCTGAGTGACTTGCAGGTTTGCAAACATTCAAAGAGTTATAAACTAACACAAAGTATTTACAAATGTTCATTTTCACTTTATTGCATCTCAAATTATATTTTGGAAATCTGAAGTTCATCTGGATTTTTGTATTATGGATTTAAAAGTAGTTTCAGGCATTACTGTATTTACAAAATTAACAGATGAATTCCCACACTTTGAATAATGGGTTCTAGCTCTAAATTGGATTTCTACATAATCCAACGTAATACACATAATCCCAGTACATGATAATGTTTGCCAGAATGTTTAAAGTACTTGAAAGTCAGTTATTAACAATACCTAAATTAGCTTCTTACATAAACCCCATGTGTGCTTTAAATGGGTTATAACACTGACGATTGATCCCGAGTAGAATTTGACTGCCAGGTGTGACTTCTGTGTACTTTAGGTTTCTCTCCCCTACCCACCATACCCTCACTATCTTGTTCCATTTTTGTATCACTCACCTTTCCCTTTCTTCTCTTTTGTCTCTACTACCTCTCTCTCTGTCTCTCTCTCTCTCTGTGCCTCGATGTCTCTCTCTCTCTCGCTCTCTCTCTTCCTCCCTCATTCTCTGTCTTGGGCTCTGCGTCGGTATGCCTGTTAGTTGTTCCTGGTAGAGTGAAGCAGCTGCATTATCTAGATACATTATTGATGCACGCAGCACTCTGACTAACACGCACACACACATGCACACATACACAAACTCCAACCACTCACTCACATAATAAAAACATACATAGACTCATAAAATCAAACACATTGTTGCACGTACACACACCCGTACACCGCCACGAAGAGCATGTGCCTCAATTTGTTTCTGAATGTGAGTGGGAGTGGTAGAGAAAAAGAGAACGACAGCACACGTGCATGCTGTTTCTTTGTGGCTAAGAGAGCACAGCTGATTCTGCCCAACTTCGTCTCTAAGAAGGGATAAAACAGTCATTCTGTTTGAAATGCACAGGACTAGAATTAAGCACAACATCTGCAACCACACGCTGAGCTAATAGCTTAGCGTTGTGTGTTTGCTCAACACTCCGTAGTACTTTAGGAGGAGCTGGAAGAAACGATCAATCTTTTAAAGTAACTAAAGAGCGGTTAGACAAGAGATATTCAGAACAACCAAAAAAGAGAGGAGACGAGAAAGAGTTATGAAAGAGAAAAGTACTGAGGAGTGACAATTTGAGTGGCGGGGAAGGCGGAGGTAGTCGAGGGGGGCGCAGAAGAGTTCCCAGCATCTCTTTTCCCAGGGCTTTGTAAGGGCCTCATTAAATATGGATGGTGTTTGGAGCAGAGCAGGGGCAAGTGGGACTCCACAAACAGCACAAGCAGCCCAGGCAGGCCCATCCTACTGCGATGGAGCCTGGTTGTCTTTTTCGCCTTGTCTGTCTCTCCATCCTGACGCATTCCACTGCCTTCCCTGCTTTTCCTCCCTCATTTATTTCCCTTTTCTCAACCGTTCTCTCTTCCCTCAGGTGTGTCTGTCTATCAGCCGCTCTGATGACAAAGTGCATCCATTTTCACCGCTCGTCCTGTCTGTTCTTGTCTTTTCCCTCTGCTAATTCATCTGTTCATCCTCTTCCTTCTCTCATCACTGCTCATTTCCCTCTCTTCGCTTTTTTTTTTCCTCCCTGTGATGATTGCCCAGCTGTTTGATTAGTGCCAATGAATAAAGAGAGAAGCTTCCCCTCCATTGTTTACTCCTCTCTTCATAGCTTTCTATTCCTTTTAGATTATTTTAAATCATGTGTGGTGCTTGACTGATATTCCTACTGCATCTGTCTATCCATCCATCCATCTGTTCGTCTGTCTGTGTACTTTTTTACTATTTTTGGTCATGCAAAATCATTCGGACTGTGATTCAGCCCCACAGCATATCCTAACCCTTAATTCTGTTGTTGTGTCTGCCCTCAGGAGATGAAGACACATCAGGCCGGTCGTCTGCAGCAGAACGATGGACGGAGAGAAAGCAGAGCGGGGCTGTAACTGGCGCCTTCATGGAGCCCTGATACACAGGGCAAAGAGCAGGTGTGTGTGTGTGTGTGTGTGTGTGTGTGTGTGTGTGTGTCAGTCTTTCTAAATTGGTAAATGCAAATGTGAAACAGATTTAGTTTTTATGTGTACACAAAAACAAAGATGCTGAGATAAGAGGATTAAGAGAGCATGGGATAAGGACAGAGTTAGACAGGCAGACAGTGAGAGGGAAGTGAGAAGTGAACCAGAGACAGACAGAGTCTGTGTTATAGTTTTAGTCAGTCTGTTACTCTAAACAGACCTGTAAGGTTTGGCGAAGCTCAGCGTAATCTGGCTCAGCGGGAGTGACGCACAAGCTCACCGTCACAGCATGCAGACACACTTGGTAATCCCATTTGCCTGCTCTGTGTGTTAGAGTCTGTTTGCATTCAGAGCATTATACAAAGTAAGTTTATGGTGCAAGTAATGGAAGCTATACCCGATACTATTTGGAGGAATCATAGTTACAGTTTAAAGTATGTTTACCTACAGCGATACTCAGCCCTGTCTCAGTGAAATTATTTTCGTACACAGCTAAGTGGCTACTGCAAATACATTTTGAGGTAAACAAAATGCCAACCGAATTATGCTTTCTATTAACTCTAATGAATATGTGTTCATTAAAATACCTGGCAAGATGCAAAGATGTTGATGCTGAACGTAACTGTAACATGTTCACCGATGACGTGTCTAATTTGTTTTCTTCCAAATTTCTTACAATCAAGTGACTCCTGCATTATTCAACTTATATCGTTGTGTTTCGGCACTGGCAGCACTTGGTAAAGGTTAGAGGAACGTCATGCTCTGTTTCATACATAAAAAGTCAGACTTAAGACGTAAGATTTTTGGAACAGCAAGAAGTTCTCTTGTTGCATAAACCTAACAACAGAGAGAGGAGTCTGGATGCAACCCCGACTCTGGTGTCACAGTTCTGCACTTTTTATTCCAACCATAAACTCAGACCATCTTCCTGCGACTCCAGTGTGGTACAGTGTGGGCTCTTTCAGATCAATGCTGAGCTACTTAGATTTTCCCATTGCAGTGTTTGTGGCTGAGTCTAATGGGTGTATCAGACAAGCTCTATCTAAATTGGCCCCAGAAAAGTCATCAGGTGTTGTCAGTCATAATCACTCACAGAAATTAAGAGGCCATGCTACAAAGCAAATTTAATCTACACAACTTTCAAAATTGACGGTTCAGGTTGCTCTATGTATATTTTTGACTCAGCAGATTTAGTCAGAGTTTCAGAAGGTCTATAATAAATCCATTATTGAACCAAGCTTCATGAATGTTTTTGTGACAAAGTAGTTTGTGTTCCACTCATTCCATCACATAAAAATGAGAGTTGTAGAAATCATTGGAATTCAAGACTGCCACGATATACTGTACATGCTCTATATAGGTGTATGTAAAGTCTAAATACAGTGTTTCTTTCACTCATGTGTGTTTCTATCATGTGCATAAAGATGGTGAACTGACTGTTGCTGGAAGAAACTCCATCAGCATTGCAGATGTTGGGTTTATATTCTTTGTCAGAGATCCTTTATTGATTTGTTTGGGAAGATGGTTTCACTTGGGACAGATTTGAGAAAACAAAATTTGTAACAAACTGAATTTCAATCTTTTGTTGTTTATTGTTAAATACCAGCAGGGTAGCATTTTTTGTTGAACTCTGGAATCTGTATCTTTCATGAATATTATTTGAAATGACCTAAACCATAACCGGAAAAAAGTCACCAGGATGAAGTACAGTATGTAGGAGTAGTATGTTTAAATTGAAAATTGAAGCGAATTGTGAACTTGTAGAATCATGACACCCCTAGTTGCTATACTACATAGAGAAGCAAAGAGCATGTCTTGGTGGATGGATGGTTGAGTAAAACACAAGACAAGTGACTGACTTGCATTCCATGTGGGCAGAGGCTAATAGAACACTAACTTAGGGAAGAATCCTGGTTTTGGTTAACAAACAGTGAATGCGTCCTGTCTCCTGTCATTGTTGGCCTTTCACTATTTTACAGAGAAAATGATTGTTCCCTGGTCATCATGAAGTGTCCAAACATAACCATAAAAATTGTAATAAAGTGTCAGTTTTCACAGGTAGATAATGAACGAGAAGAAATTGAATATGTTAACAGAGAATATTCTTCAGATACAATACTTTCAAAAGAAAAGTTTCATCACTGATTTAAAAAAACGTTATTTGAGTAGCATTACTTTGACTATAAAATGTATTTGCTGTAGTTGTATAAGCCACCCACTGTAGGAAACAAAATGGAATAAACCTTTCCTTATTTTTTAAGATTACTTACAGACTGTTTCAGCCTCTGATGTCTGTCTGGATATAAATATGGTTTGTTTGTCTCAAGGCATATTAATCTTTAAACTTTAAACAGCGTCTCTAGGCTCTGTGATGAGATTCATTATATCAGCAGCTAACATGGCTGTTAGAGGACAACCAACACAGCTCATTATTTTTAATAAAGATCATATATGCTGCTGCTCTTTCCACCAACACATACTGATTATTACTTACTACAAGAACATTGTTCATAGACATGTTAACATATGTAATCACATTAAGAGGGAGTTAACTGTAATGTTAGGGTGAGGAAGAATACACTACACTGTAAATTATATTGCTTTTTTGTATAAAAGTGTGCATGATTTTCATGCGATCAGTTTTCACTTGCAGTCGATAGAAAAAAAAACAATTTTATTTGTATTTTCAGTATGTGTGAAACACAGGGAGATTTATGGATAGAGGGAGAAGAGATAGTAAAGTGAATAAATGAATGAATGACTGTACAGGAGCGAGCATAAGTATGGGCAATGGGCATAGTCTATAAGTGCTGCTGCAGCCCTATCACTCACCTTGTCACAGTGTGCGTATTTGTCTGCAGCAGTTTAAGAATGCAGCATTCTTAAAGCACCTCTCTGCTGGTAGATGACATTAGGGTGTCCCGCAGCGTATTGTAGCCACCATGCCAACGACCACGACTGCCATTGTTAGAAGAAATAAAACTTTGGGAAACAAAGCAGAGGAACACAAGAAAAGGTCACTTACACTATGTAATGAGTTAAGCAACTGTTCGGATACTGGTCTGATTTAGCTCACCTGGTGACTAAGATAGTGCGACCAATCTTAAGTTAACTTTTTGTATGACTTTGGTAAATTTGATGAAAACCTAGAAAGCATGTGTAATTCTCTGAGGGTGGAGGGTTAGGGTTGTTTTGCAGTTGTGAGTAAGACACAGAGAAACAGATAAACATGTGAGAAAACTGATTCCTCACACATTTAAACAATAATCTAATAGAAAGACAGGGAGGGAGACACGCAAGTTAGGGATTAACATGATGAGGAGTTGGCAGGAGATGGCAGCAACACATTCATGAGAAATAAAGACACAACAGACGTTAGGCTAGATGGAAGGAAGGACCGGTGTGAAAAGGAAAATGTTTCATTCCCAATTCACATTGTCTCTCATTTAATTTTTTAAGAAATAACAAATCTGAAGCTGTCATAGATACATGTAGATTGAACTTTTAGAGCTGATTCAGTAGACGTGAAGTTATTTCTTACACCTGTCCCCACAGTAGGGTTGCCAGATCGGCACTGTGTTGTAACTGGGCCAGTAACAGCATCCAGGTCACTGCACAGTGCAAGTACCTGGCAGAACATGCTGTAGCTGTAGAATCTCTATCGAAATGTTGGACAGAGGATTAAATGTCTGTTTGTCAGATAAAACTCTACATGTTTAACTACTACCAGTTACTTTTTGGCTGACCTGGTTGAAATATAGTGGGGAACCATGTCATTAATTCAACAACAAATTTATTTTCTAAATATGGCACAGAATAATGAAGAATAGTACAGTTTTGTTGTGCAACAAAGTGCAACAGACATGTAACTATAATAATAATATTAACAATAATAATATACTTTATTTATATAGCAGCCTTCTCAACTAGGTTGCAAGGTTCTCTATCTGTACAGAATAAAATCTGTATTGAAATTAGTTATCCTGGCAAGCAAGGACAAAACAAATTTCCAAGACCCCATCAGGATTTTGCAGTATATCTCAGGAAACATGATTTTAATGATTTGTGTTTTTATTTGCAGTCCATAATTACATTATGTAAATACATTGCATTATGTAAAAGTCGTATGAATTTTGAATGGCAGTCATCAAATTGCTCTGAAAGTGATTGCCACTGTCATTGCCGTTATAGTTATGAGGTGGACTGGGGTTATAGTTATTGTTCTTGGTGTGGACGGCCCTTTAGACTGGAGCTAAGGCTGCTTCACACCTGAACTGTTCCATTTTTCAATTAGGTTGGTTAAAACTATATGGACCCAACAATTGGATGGATATCGTGTGATAGCACATGCAGGTTTTTAGCTTAAATTCAAAACTGTTATTAAATCTGTATGAACCATGGGTTAATTGTGGGAACTGTCAAGGAAGCGATCCTATAAGCAAACCATAGAATTATGACAAATGATTTGGTAACCATTGTTAAACATGCACATGAGCGCAAGTGCAGAGAGTTCCCCTGCAACATCAAATTGGGACACGGAATTGAATCAGAGGTGTGCTGTGCTTGTGTCCTGCTCAGTTTGTAACGGCTGTTCTTCATTAAAAACTGTGTGAAACATAGCAGTCACAAAGAAACAGTCTCCTCCCACTGTCATGGTACAATATGTTTTGTTTTCATCTGCCCATTGTTATTCACACATATGAGGTTCAGTTGCAGACTAATAATGCACCAAACCACCTATCTTTTCTTGAAAGTTGAGAAATGTGATGTGTCTTGTGGTAGATGTGAGAGGGGAGTACAGTGTCATGTTCCCAGCAGCTTCTAATGTTACACCTTTAAAAAAAATGTTGCCACTCTCATCTTGAATGCTGTGGTTGCAAAACAAGAATTGCTGTGCGGTCTCAATACTGTTTTCCCAGAGTGGACCACTGTTCTTGTACTTCATCACTACAGTCAATCAAAGCCACTTAGGAAGGAAAACATGTTTATGGGATTAGAGGTGATTAGGTGTGTATGAAGACTTAGTCCCATCTGAAATGCACTGACATTTTGCTTTAATCCACCCCTGATATTTTAGGATGAAGTAACTCCTCTGGAAATCCCTTCAGGGTCGTACTGTTCCTTTATATTTGTTGTATCATTTTCACTTGTGAGATCACCAGGCTGGTGAGTTAGGAGGATTATTCTGACCCCAACAAACCTAAGTACACTTCTCCATTGTGTCTGTGTAACCGGAGAAGGGAGATCCTGTGAGTGAAGCAAACAGGAAGGGTGAGCTGTGGAAGAGATAGAAGGAAGGGGCGGATGCGATGAAAGAGAAAGAGAGAAGCAAAGAGAAGAGAGGGGTATCCACAGACAGATGGATAGATAATGGGCTTATGACTCAAGATCCCCCAGGAGACATTGCTGTCTCACTGTGTCACTCACCTCTTTCATCTTCTCTCACCTTCTATCACACTTCTCTGTTTTCTCTCCTCCTTTCATTCAGTTTTCTTCTCTTCTCTCATCGTACTGTAGCTGATGATTCACTTGACACCTTCCTTTTCTATGCTTTAT
>OMLP01044548.1:8665-40977 GCA_900302685.1 Spondyliosoma cantharus
CTAACGCCCGCCATACTACTCAACGTTCAACTACGAACTAGCCTCACTGTACTGTGCAGCGGCTACTGCGCTGTGATTGGTCGAAGGTCACTGTACGGTTGCTACTGCGCTGTGATTGGTCAAAGGTCAGCCTGGGCTGAATTAATTTAGCCCAAATGGGGGCGTGTCATGACGCTTGTCAATCAAAAGTGAATGGAAGCTTACTACTGTGCTTGGGCTGAATACATTTAGCCCATTCACAGGAAAAAAACCAAGATATATCATATATCCTGGGTTTTTTCTGTCACTTTTTGGTGCTGTTGCTGCTTTAGGTTCTACCAAAATTTAAAACAATATGTTCTAAGGTTTTTAATAATATTTTTTCATTTTTAATGTAAAAGGTAGGGAGGGCTTAGCCCTGTTAGCCCATATATACCAGCCGCCCCTGGTAGTAGGTGAGATGACTGAATATATATTATAATATTCAAGCCAGGAATCAGAACAATCCAGCCTAAGAATGTGGACTTTGTGTGGACTTTGGAAGCCCCTTTGGGTGAGAGGAAAACCATGTCCAAGTCCAGTTGCCCGAGAGTCAACCCTCCTTTGATGACATCGACATGGTGATCCTCACTTCATTTCAGCAAATCAGACCTTTTATAAAGCAGTTTCTTTCTCCCTCCCAGGTGTGCTGACTCATGACATAGAAATGTTCGGGAATAGCTGGGTGGAGGCGGATCCACACGAGGCCCGATGTCACATGGTGCCTTCTGACTTCCCCTCACCCTGTGCTGCAGTGGAAGCTCATGTCCTGTTGGTAAGGGGGTTTGATACACACTGCAGGCTTTCCTGTCCTTTGACATAAACCGCAAATACAACACTAAAAACTGACTTGAAACAAATTTGTTATTCATGATGTAAATTTTGCATAACTGAAAACTGTGTCCGTTTTATGGCTACAGAAAGTAGAGGAGGTGTGTGCGATGCTGCTGGATCCCCCATTTCAGAGCTGCCACGACTTTGTCAGCCCGCTGTCCTACATGGCCAGCTGCTCCAACGACCTCTGCATGTAAGAACACACGGTTCAGAATTGCCTGTTGAGATAACTCATGTTCACTTTGACCTGATTTTGGCTTTTGATGAAAGCTCAAGGTCTCAAATATATGTGGGAATATAGCTACAGTTTCTTAGATCTTGTGATAATGTGGAGCATCGGAAAAAGAAAGGCTTTCATCCTCAGGGGAGCATGAGTGTGCAGAGCACATGTCATCGTGCGTTTTTGAGAAATTGCTAAAATTGGTAAATTCTTCTGATAGTTTGTTGTACATTTCTAGCTTTGGTGCCTCCTCGCAGCAGTATTTAAAAATAGACCATGGTAGACAGTGCACACCACTTCCCAAAAGTGGGGACACTTTAGTAGCCAATTTAACATCGATACCATCCTGCACCAGGTGTTTTGAATTCTGCCTCTGTCCTCCTGTGCACCACTGCAGCGGTCTATGGATCCAAGGTAGTGCTGAAATCTGCTGGCCTTTTTTCTGAAATTCAGCTTTCTCGTTTGTGTCTCTTGGTGGCTCAGATCCACAATCCTGAACGTGCCCCCTCCTTCTCTGAGTAACATTAGCCCTGGCTAATCTGTTTCTGTTAACTCAGAGTGATTTGGAACAAAGGCGACAGCTGAAGACTTTACTGTGTTCAGAAACAAATTTGCCTGATCAGATGGTTCACCTGAATGATGAACGTCATCGATACAAATGTACTGCAACAATCTTTTTCATCTGTAGCTTTGCATTCCAACAATAGTTTGAAGATGTATTCAGTAGCAGACGGTCCTCCAGCTGGTGGGTACTTATTTGTTTTAGCTGAACAGTCCGATCAGTTCAACGTACCTGCCTCTATGACCACACCTCTCCTGGCTTCGCTCGAATAGTCCTTCTCTGTTTGTTACTCTGTTGAAGGTCGGGTCCCAGCGGTGATGTGGTATGCCAGGTGTTCAGCGAGTATGCCCGGGCCTGCGCCCATGCTGACCACCCACTGCACAATTGGAGGCAGCACATTCCTCACTGCGGTACGTTTTTCCAGGTGTTTTTAACTGTGTGCCATGGAGGACCGAGAAGCTGCCCATTCAAGTTTCAACCGAACACTACAGCAGCTGAATTTTAAATGCTCTCCCTCTCTACGCTCTTGGGAAACACAAAAAAAGAATTGCATTAACTATAAAATAAAGAAAAAGAAAGAAACATTGGAAATAAAGCATCCTTATCTCATCATTTATTCATTTTAGAAATCTAATAAATAGATTTTTTCCTTACATTTAATGTAGTCATGAGATAAATCATGAATTGCTATGACATAGTCAGGGTTAGTAGAAAAATGTCCATTTATTTGTTTGGTTAATGCCGAGCAGTTCTGTAGGTTGATGCTGAACAGTTCAGTGAACTCATCTTAATTGTTCGGTGTGACAGATACCTCAATGAAAAGACATACACATTTTGACACAACACAAACTTTAACATTTTTGTCATATCTTGTGTAAAAGTTTGTGAGATCTAATCACATTATTTTGTTTCAGTTCTGTGAGTGCTGTGTAGAAATCCCACTACAATGAGTTTATAACTCAGTACATATTGTTGTAGCCTACCCATCATTAGCTAAAAAAAAATTAACATAGAGGACAGGGGTTAAAATGGGTTACATCTTTAGTCTGTTTAATGAAAAAATGTTTTAATCACTTTACCCATTACTTTTAACAATCGGCTACATCTACTGCTGTAGCATAACTTATGCAAGCTAAACAACCGTTGGCTTAATGTCAAGGTCACCTGCAACAGACTTAACTTACAGAAAGTCATGTAGTGGAACAGAGGCTCGCAAGAGGGAATGGTGCCTAAAAGTAGACAAAGGTAAAACTCATTTTAAAAAGTTGTGTCTGTTTTGTCAAGAAATTGTCAAAATGTTAACTTTGTCAGTATGTTAAGCGGCTTGTGTTAAAAATCTGATGTTTGCTTTGTTGTAGCCATCAGCTAAAGAATGTAAGCTAGCTAGAGGGCAAAGAGGTAGAATTTAGTTAATACATCTTTATTTAATTTTATGGAAAATTGTCTTGTTTCACTCCTTTCAATGTTGCCTGCCACCAATATTATTTCCATCAAACAGATGTGTGTATGTCAGATAAGCTACTTGCGTAACCTACGTAATAGCTAAAGAACTGTTGCTGTAACATTAGCCTGCTACTGTTTCTTTTAGAGACTAAAAGTTATTGGAACAGGAAGGTATCACATTTTAGTCAGTTTTGTATAAAAGTTCTTAATAGGTGATTAACTTAATTTCTTTCTTTCAGTCCGTTCTCTGGTGCCCACTGCAGCGATTTCTATAGACCAGACTGCTGTAGCTTTGCTTACACAACCGTTAGCTTGCTGTTGTTATGGTCAACTGCAGCAACTGTACAACTGTTCCACGTTATCTGTATTTAGTTTTAATAATCAACATGCAAACAGGGTTAGTTAATTTACTTCAAAGTCTGCAGTATTTTGGTTGATCACAACTCAGCTGGCGAACAGCATGAATTATACCTTCTTTGTGGTGTTGTATTTTGGTGCATGCTCTGATGTTAGCTGTCAGTGTGAAATCTCTAGTCTCAATCTTCTCTGTGTTCAAATATTGACATCTATATTGTGTTTATTTTTGTGACCAGTGAAGCAGTGTTCCTTAGGTCTGCAGTACAGGGAATGCATCAGCTGCTGCCCAGCGTCCTGCAACCTGGAGCGAACATGCATCGACAGCAAGCTGGCCTGCCTGGACGGATGCTACTGTCCCGATGGTGATTTTCTATTCAGACTCTCTCATCTTTGGTGTTGTTTATTACCCAGGAAATACTCCCTGCAATTGCATCCTTTGGTAGTTGTATGTATTAGTTGTTTATGTATATATTAACCACCTATTAAACCACCTTTCCTTAATTGTTCATAACTTGTGCATCCTTCAAAAGGCTTAAATCAATATCTATTCCTTTATTAACATGATATAGTCTTTCATCTTGTCAACTCTGGAAGATATGAAGATTATCATCTTTGTGTTTCTGTTATCTCTCCTCAGGTCTAATCTACGAGGACGGAGGCTGTGTGACACCCTCTGACTGTCCCTGTGAGTACCATGGCATGTTTTATCCATCTGGACAGACGCTGCAGGAGGAATGCAACAACTGGTGAGCAGCGTTTAACCTCTCTCCTACCTCCTATGCCATTATAACAAGACTGTAGATGAAGAAACTGGATAGAAGCTTGAATTTACCAGATCAAATACTGTTATTTTATCCCACAAAATTTTTTTGAAACAGTGAGGGGTAGCAGCTACTCATGAACTTCTTTCACTCCCTTTGCGTCTGTAACGAACCCTAGATTTACACATGTGAGACCATATTGCACTACATGTCCCAATGATATATGAAAAACTGAATATTATCCTGCAGAATCCATACAGTCCTTTTAATCTTCTCGGATCTGACCACCTGGGCTCAGTGTATCCAGTTTCTGCCGGTGATCCTGCTGATTAGCTTGGCCTTTACAGTTACCCACCTGTGGACATCTCTGCTTTCTGTTTCAGCACATGTGTGGGTGGAGTGTGGAACTGTACCGACTACAGCTGCCCAGGTTTGTGCCCTCCCTTGGTGGGTGGTTAAATTTTTTACTCAAACTCTCCTGCTGATCAATTTGAACAAGCGTGGTGATGGGAGGTGATTATTTTATTAGAAAGAAAGAAGAAAACATCTAAATTCAATTATTAAATCTCACATTTTCACACTTTTGTTATTATTAATCACACACACTGGCATGAAAATCAGCACATATGCAGGACCTACAGACATGCATTGGTTGGAGAAATGACAGGGCTGCCATACAGCTGCCGCTCTAAGCAGTGCCTGGGAGGTGAAGTGGCGCCTCTCCAACTACCAGTCCACACTCACACTGTGGTCTGTGCTGGACCTAAACAGACAACCTTCCAGTTACCGAACCAATACCACACGGATTGAGCTATTACTGCTCTTAAAAAGAAGTTTCCTGACCTGGAGTTGAACCTGAGCAAGGTTTGACGAATCCTAAACACCAGGCACATTACTACTCACTCTACACTGAACAAGTCATCTCTCCCTCAAGCTTCCATTTTCTAGTCATGAAACCCTTCTGGCAAGGGAGCAAGAAAGGAGAAAGGAGAATTAGGGTAGTTAAACTGTAAGAAAAAAGAAAGTTTCTTGGTAAGGAATGGGGGAAAAGAAGCATGCTAGTGAGCAAGGCGAGGAAAGAGACAGTGTCTTAGATAGCATACAAGAACATAGAAAACTCCCTAGTTATCCAGAGGAATCTAACTTTTCAGACAACATGGAGAGACCTTGAAAGACATGCCATTGAAATGCTCTTGAGTAAGTCTTCTGCTCAGTAGTTGTGGACTGAACGAAGGACATCAGTGAAAATGATCTCACTCTCTCCACAGGCGAGTGCTCGGTGACCGGTGATATGTATTTTCAATCCTTTGACGGGCGGCTCTTCACCTTCCCCGCAACGTGTCAGTACGTCCTCGCCAAAAGTCGCAGCTCAGGGAAGTTCACAGTCACCATCCAGAACGCCCCCTGTGGAGCGGTGAGTTATGTTCAATCTGCATTTTTTGTTTTTATTTCATTTTTTTTTTTAATTCCTTCTTGTTGAATTGTGATTCATTCTCTTGAAACAAACGTCTCGACATCCCTCACACACTTCTCCCACTTTATCCTCCACAGTTAAACTGTCCTGCTGGCTCAGCTTACAGGTTTACACAATTTGTCTGTCATGTAGATCATATCATAATTTAAGTGCTCAATAATCCTCGCTGAGTCCAGGTCATTTTCGTTCAAGCTGTGACTCAGAGCAGTGAAAGCCTTGAGGAAATGTCCCGATCAAACTGTGGCAGATAATGAAGATGAAAAGCAACAAAGGACTGAGAGCTTCTTCTCTCCAAGCCTTCAATTTCCCAGCAGCCTTTGAGCTGCTCAGCAAACAGGGGGGGCAATGGAGGGGAGGAGGCAAGATATAAGATGTCCCACTCATCAGAGCAGAGGCCTGAGACCTCTAACAGCCAACTGAACAGGATTACCTTATCTGGCCTGACTGACAGAGCTGTGGACGGCTTTGTAGTGAGGAGGGCGGTGAAGAGAGGCACTGGAGGGGTGGGGGACTTGGACAGAGAGAAGGTTATGCGAAAACAGGAGGTGAATGATGGGAAGAGTAGAAGGAGGAGGGGGTTGCTAAAACCTTTCGGCTATGGGGCTCTGCCACTTATGAAAGAGACGATTCATAGAGGCAGATCGCTTACTGTCAGCAGCGTGCAGGCTTCTTTGCTCTAAAAATATCAGAGTGGCAGAGAAACTAATTGGTGATGTGCTTAAGTACAGAAACTACAATTGTTTTTTTTTTTACTTTTCTTCTCTGTCTTGTTCTCTCGCTCTCTCTCTTCCCATTATTTAATTTCATTGTGTGTCTTGTTATGTATCTGAATTGCTGCTGTCTGGGATAATACTGACCCGCTTTATCTGGTCTCCATTGCAGAATTTGGATGGGGCCTGCATCCAATCAGTTAACCTTGTTATTGACGAGGATCCAAGAACGGAGATTACACTGAGTCACGTCGGAGAGGTCTTCATGGCCGGACAGTACCGCATCTCCCTGCCGTATTCTGACGGTAACATCTTTTATCACCTTCCAACATTGTTCACATCCAGTGGCTGACTTCTTTCAGCACTCTGCTGGTCTTGGTGGAGAGGGATTGAATGACCGCTCTGCTATTGAACAGAAATTTTCCCAATACTTTACTGGGTTAGCTCTCGCATTGTGCTGCACAAAATGCCTTCCCTCTGAGTATTACTCCCGTTTCACACCAGTGTTTACATAACTGCGGCATTCTGTTGATCGAGGCGATAGGCTTTTGTTTGTTTTGTGATGAACTGTGAGAATGATCTGATTTTTGGTACCTTCGGGGATAAAAACAACAGTAACACTTACAGCACTTTGTGTTCTGTTGCAAATCAATCAATCATCATGTACAACTGAATTACAAAGAGCAATAACAGTAACATTAACATAACATGGCATAAAGAGAAAAACATTAAATGTCATAGTAGATAGCCACACAGATTAAAACTAGTGTTGAAACATGTTGTCATGTTAAAACTTCACATGAATTGGTAAGTTTTTTTCTGAAAATAAATAGATAAATAAATAAATAACTGGCTAAATGAATAAATACATACCATGTTTGATTCAATTTTTCAGAAGCATTTATAAAGAAAAACTGCCTATGAGTACTAGTTCCAGCATCTCAAATGTGAGGATTTCCTTGTCTGACAACGTTACAGTAAGCGTCTGGGGATCTTTTTTTGTGCTAGTTTGTGATATTTTATTAACTAAATAATTAATTGATTAGTTGTCCAAATAATTAATAACTATGGTCTGTAAATGCTTAGTTAAACATGTCCTAAGTGGTCAAACAGACATGGCGATATCACCCTCTAATATTTCCGTGAGCTTTACTGGAGTTTGAAAGCAGAAAATGCTTCATTGATCACAAAAGGTTTCTTTATAAATGTACAATTCTGCACACACATTTTAGCACTAATACAAAGAGAAATCATCAGCAGATGATGGATGGCGTATACCTCTACATCACTGCAAGATGAAAAGTGAAACCACTTTTAAACAAGTTTTGTTTGTATCATGTGCATGGGCATGAGTACACAGTGATTTACATTGGCTGTATACAAACTCTCTGAAATTGCATCCATGTTTCCACCAAGGATGCATGGAAACCATGCAAAGAGAGAGGAAGGTAGAAATGTGCTCTAAGAGAAAAGAGATGTCTTTTCCTCTTCAGTGTCATGTGAAGCAACGTCAGCCATCCCTCCTCACTCTTCACTCCTCATAGTAGATTTGAGAGCTTTGGGACAGCCTGCAAATGATCGACCAGAACAAGTTCAGGTTCAAGCGAGGATCGAGGAGTGAGGGAACATCAAATTAGAGACTTGGGATGTACCCAGAGCCCTGCTAACATCCCAGTGCTGAACAGATTGCAGAAATATGCCAAAAGATGTAGCAATGCACTAAAATAGCACAGGGAAGAAAAAACATTGGTTGCGAAAATAGATGTAAACAATGGAGGTTTATTAGGCATATTAGCTTATATTAACTTAAACAAAGTGTCAATGTTCTCGTCCGCAGACATCTTCCACATCCAGGAGCTGTCGTCCATGTTCCTCCAGGTGAAGACGGCATTCGGCCTGCGTCTGCAGTACAGCTGGAAGGAGTTTCGCCTCTACCTGCAGGCTGAGGAGCTGTGGAAGGATGACACAGTGGGCCTGTGCGGCACCTTCAACGGCAACATTCAAGATGACTTCCTGTAAGTGTGTGCCGGCTGACCTTTGACCCCTCCCGCGCCCCCCGTTAACCCCCCCTCTGCTGATAAAAAGAGTGAGCATACTCCTGTTTCAGAGGTAGAGAGGGAGGTGATGGTGAAGTGCTCTCTCTCTCACACTCTCCCTCTGTAATGCACACTGGCCAGGCGGCTCGGCATCAAAAGCCTCGCTCTCTGATCAGCTCTTTTAGGCGGGCCAGATGAGCGCCCAACTGGACACGCCACTTCAACAAGGAATTTACTGTTAGTGGAATAGGGGCTCCACTGTACCGTATCGTAATGGCTGACCATAAAGGGCGGATGTTGTCTAACAGCTGTAAATGGATATACATCACTCAAGTGGTCGTATGCTACTAGGAAGAATTCTCTTTACCTGGCGCTCTCCAGAAAAGACTAAAATGATGGCTTGCAGAATCCTCTGTTTGATATTCTGTCGTCATCTTTCATGCTAAGCCCCAACTCTGTTGTGCTTTTTAAAGTGTTGCTTTAGTTTTATGAGCCTGAGAGCCACATTAGTTAAATTTTATTGGTTAACAGCTGTTTGAGACATAGTGAATAAAAACTGGCACATTAAATGGCTCAAACAATCAGGACAGTAAGTAGAAAAAGTCAGATACAGCGATAGCGCCTTTCCTCTGCTGTACTGATTTCCAAAGTTCACCAGGTCCATCTGAATGGCTGAGGCAGAGGTGGGACCGCAGACAGGACTGCCAGGACAACATTTTGTTTGTCTTTAAATTTGTGGCCACGCTGATCTGTCACTGTATTTAATTTGACAAAGGGTGTTGATTTACCTTGGTGAAAACTCAGTCATCCAGGTCATGGTATATCTAGGTGCCACATGAACAGAACTGGACTTGCTTGAGTTTCTTAAAGATGTTCCCCCTCTCATCCAAGAGGAAGAAGCCTCTCTGTAATTCACACTGGTGAGGCGGCTTGGTATCAAAGGCCTTGCTCTCGGATCAGCTCTTTCAGGTTTCTTCCTCTCTTGGGTGAGAGGTGAATTATCTTTAAGAACCTCAAGCAAGTCCAGTTGCTTCCATATAGCACTTAAATAGTGTTGCTTTATGTGTTGCTCTTTCAACAGAGTGCAATGAAAAATATGCTTCTTAAGTCAACTCATTGAACCTGAATGTTTTTGAATACCCCTAAAAACAACTTTTCCACAATTTCTTGAGTAGCAAATGGACACTAAACATGTCGGGTCAAGTTATACCACTTGTAAATCCTCCATCTGTTGACAGGATGGTAGCTCAGTTATCTCATTGGGATAGGTATGCCCATGCTTTTGAATGTTCGTATTAGTTCTCACATTGACGACAGAGAATTTTAAACTGTCATGGAAAGTCACAGAATTAAAGGCAGGACTACTGACGAGGTGTTTCAGGAGCCGTGTTTTCTGAGCTTCTGTTGATTGAAGGTTTTAACGTTCAAGATTTTTCATAAGCACAAGAATCTATATAAAACACTGAAGTAAAGGAAATGAATAAAAAAGGATAATAGGTCGCCTTTAACACTAAAAACACTAGGAAGTAACATATATCAATATGCTAGTAACTGCAAATAAGCAGCTGCAGCTCTTTATACAGCAGAAGGCGTACAGCTATTAAACTCAGCACTAAAACAAACCACAAGCAAACAAAACAGATTTTATGAGGATTATTTAGGAAGCAGCATCAGTTAGCATTGTTGTAGCTATAGCTACAGGTAATGTTAAGCTAGCTGTGCTGTTGTAATGCTAGCTGTCAGCATGTTAGAGAACCTGCAGCAACAATGGGAAAACTCACTTTTACCCGGGTATAGTCGGGTTAAACAGGCTCATCAGTTTCACCGTATGATGAGCAAAATGAGCTAGCTGTTTCATAGCTTGGGAATCTGAATCTGTGTTTGGTTTTGATTTTTTCTGCAGGTCTCCATCAGGTATGATAGAAAGCACTCCTCAGCTGTTTGGAAATGCCTGGAGGGTCTCGTCAGCGTGTTCACCTAGCTTGAGTATGCCTCAGCTCGACCCCTGTGACACACACCAGCAGGCCGGTCAGTTCCTCTTCTTCCTTTAGCTTTTTGCTGTTTCAGTGGTATTTCTACCAAGTTTTTGTGTGTGTGACGTGTTTTCTACCTGCTCCTTCCCCTTCTCAGTGGCCTATGCCTCAGAGATGTGTGACGTACTGAACCAGGATCTGTTCTCTGCCTGCCATGAGTACCTCAGCCCGACAACTTTCCATCAGCAGTGTCGCTCAGACACCTGTAAGTGCGGGACGCCTTGCCTCTGCTCTGCACTGGCCCACTACGCTCACCACTGCCGCAGATTCTCTGTCATCATTGACTTTCGATCGCAGATACCGGACTGCGGTGAGTATTCAGCATCTTTCTTATTCACTCCTCACTACTACCTGTGCATGAAATACATATGATAATGTGATGAAGGAAGGCATGGAGCCACAAGGGGCCATCCTTTAAATCTGATTGACCAACCATGTAACTTCTCTGACTTGCTTCTTTTCTTGTTATAGTGCACAATATCAAACCCAAGTCCCAAACTTTTAGCTCCTTGTTGATACCTACAGATCTGAGAGTGCTATCATACAATCAGAGAGCTTATCTTTAACCATGAATGAGATTTACATCGCCTAATAATTTAAAGTTGTGATGTTTCATGATAACACCTAATTGATCACCAGACGAGAAAATCGATATTACAGATAGAGCAGGTGTGGCCCATAAATATACATAAAAACAAGAAAATGGAACTTCCTGGAGAGAGATGGTTGATTGGTCTCATCCCCAGGTTGTCAAATACTGACTCTTTGATTTGGTATCTGAAGCCAAATCAACCCAAAACGTCATTATGTAACACAGATGAGACTCAACAATCAAATAGCTTTGTTAAATTGCCTTCAGTGATGTCACTTGAGCAAGCGTTAGTCTGGGCTGAAAATTTCAAATATATTCTTTCTTGGAGAAAGAAGTGAGCTGCCAGACCTTTGTAGCTCCTTATCTCTGTCTGAGACGAGCCACTTGAGGCTACATTAGCTGCTACTGGTCTAACACGCCTGAATCTCTGGCAGTGGAGTCACACTGTGGGTTATGCAGGTGCCAGTTTTTGTCAAGAAGAATGTGTAGAATAAAAAAGATGCCTTTAAAAAAAAAAAAAGACCTCAGACGTAATTTTGAGTCTGACATTGCTGAAGCGGTGCAATGCTTAATAGCTTGATTGCGCTTTTAAGACTAAGAAAATAATGTTAAACTAACTCCTCAGACTCAAAGGGATGAAGTTACCATTTGCTCAGAAGTTTGTACTGGCCAAAAGCAGAACTAAAAGAGAGTGAAGACTAGACAGAACCAGTACTTCGAAGGAATGAAAATGTTGCTCTGTAATTGCTGGATGTGTGAAAATGCTACAAGTGCTACAAAAACAGTTTTTCCACTGCCAAAAACAGTTGTTTCAGGAATAAATGTGATGATGTTGTGACATTAGACCAGTACTTTGAAAGGTTTCTTTGTTGTGAGACAATGTCTAGATTTATGAAGTAACATGGAAATATGAATCTCTGTCTTTTTGTTAACGCCGTCTTTCTCTGCAGCGGTCACCTGTCCTACCACCATGCAGTATGGCACCTGCGTGTCATCCTGCCAGCGCCGTTGCTCCGCCCTCTCCATCCCGCAGCACTGTGGGGAGGAGTGTGAGGAGGGCTGCGTCTGCCCTCTGGGATCCTTCTACAACCACCGCACACACACCTGTGTGCACAGGTAGGGCTAAGGGGGCGGGGTCTCTGAGCTGAAGTAAACGAAGAAAACAAAAATATAAATCACCTAAAATGTATATTTTTGGGGAAAATAGCAACAGAAGGAGAGAGAAACAATAGTTTTCACGACAACAGCTGCTTTTATGTAACATTAAAGTATTTTTTTTACAGTATTTTGAGTTAACATATCATTGCTGTCATTTTAGTGTTCAGGAGGGAATTCTTGTTGTGTATCGGAGCAGCTCCAGCTCGGCTGTGAAGCCTATTAAACAGCTAACGGTCTGGAGTCACTCCACCAAACAAATCCTCTCAAAGTGATATTTGTATCTGCTCTGAAGTTTAGGTCAGCCTTTAAGTGGAAAGCCTTGTATCTTTCCTGCAGACGTTACAGAGCCAGAGGACCTCAGTAATTGTGCTCCCCCTTTCAGTCTGCTCTGCCCTAGAAGACATGCAGCTTAATTCCTCTTAAATGTCCCAGGGTTTTACATCCTAGTGCAGCGCGGTGCCTTACTTACCATGTGATAGAGTTACATCAAGGAATTCACCGTGAAACCCCCCTTTCATTCCCACTCGGGCTGGGGACGACACAGATATCTGATAACCAGTGAGAAAGAATTTGTAGTACAGAGGCCGATGTGTGGCGCTGGCCTATATGTTACAAGGATTTCAGCCTCCGCTAAGCACATTTACAGCAGCGCAGACTGACTGTAATTTCATATTTGTGTATTTCGCATTTAGTCTCAACAGATGAAGATTTTTTGAAGGAGGTTTGCTCGTGGATTCGGCACCTTGAGCGCTTATCTGTCCCGTATCCACTTACCTGTAATACTCTGTTTAAGGTAGCACAAAGCCCTCTTTAACATAATTCTTTCCACAACAGTGAACAAACTGGGCAGTGTCTGGTTTACATCACTGTAAACCTGATGTGTAATTTGGGTTTCAGAAGGTTTCTTTTGACATCTCACAATCAAAGCTGTGTAAGCATACTTGTGTTGCACATAACAGAGAAGTGTTGCATCTGTCACATAACTGCACCAAGTGATCTGAATCAGTATTTGTGTTTTCTTTGTTTTTTTTTTCACTGGTGTGTTTTCCTTCAGGAGCGAGTGTCCTTGCAGTTTCCTCGGGGCAGATTATGAACCGGGAGATGTGATCATGACGTCTGCAGGTGTTCAGTAAGACCATCTCCTCCGTCTCCGTCATCCTCATTTTACCCCTCAAATCATTCCCACAGTTGGAACTACTAACTTCAGTCAATTCAGTTAGCAAACAGTTAGAGACAGCAGTGGAAAATAACTGGAATTTAGTTAAGATAATTCATTACTTTATTCAAGTGCTAACCTCTCATCTAGTCTCTGGAATTATCTTCATCATCTATCATCATCATTGTCCTGTCTTTTCCGTGTTTCCTTGCAGACTCTGTCTGAACGGTAAATTGGTGTCCCAAACTGCAGACAGTGGTAAGTGACTTTAATCAAACACTTTGTTCAGTTCATTCATGTTATTTGTAAGCTGATATGAAGTGACTGCTTATACGTCTTTGTGGCTCAGTGGGTGATAGTGACAAACAGAGGCAGGTCAAACCTGCCAGTCAA
Source organism: Spondyliosoma cantharus (assembly GCA_900302685.1). Lineage (NCBI taxonomy): Eukaryota > Metazoa > Chordata > Actinopteri > Spariformes > Sparidae > Spondyliosoma > Spondyliosoma cantharus. Next base: position 22,413 of record OMLP01044548.1, read on the forward strand.
CAACTTCATCCTCCCTCTCTCTACCTCTCTCAAAATAATGGAAATGATCATAACCATAAAAATGCTAATCAATGCTAAAAATAAAAAAACTTAATCTGTTGTGGAGGAATGGTATGTGTTTTTTGTCTTTGTTTGTTTGTCAAAGGTGAGAAGAGCTGAGTAGAAGTCTTCATTAATACAGCACCTTCCTCTTCTCCTCTTACAGACAGGTTGTGTCCAGCTGGGCAGCTCTACCAGAACTGCTCAGAGGGGGATGATGGCCTCCTGTCTGGAAGGGGTGTGGCCTGCGAACACACCTGTGAGTCCTACCTGCTCAACCTCACCTGCTCGACACATGAGCCCTGCGTGGCTGGATGTACCTGCCCTCCTGGGTGAGTGATGCCTTCCAACAAAAGTCACTGAAAAGTTGTGTCTGGAGGTTCAGGACTGCCAATATTACTATGAAAGAATTGAATCTAGTTGATTTGCTGTTTTTGCATATATAATGTATGACAAATAAAATCTAATTTAATGTTTAAATATGCATCACTGCTGGCAACACTAAAGCTCAAATAATTTTCAGTCCACACCACACTACAGGCCTGCCATTATAAAACTTAATCGTCCCAAAAATAAAATGCAATGGACTATTGCTTTTACGCATTTGAATGTTAAAAAAGTCTGTATAAATTATACTCTCGAAAGTTTTGATATCAGCAAACAATTATTCAGCACTTACAACCACAAATGTCTTTGAAAATCTTATCACATCTCATATCACCTGAAAGCAACTCTCGCCAAAATGCAACCTAGGGTCTTTTTGTGAATGTACCATAGTCAAACGTTCGTTTAAAAGCATAATTACGACGAAAGCGCCACTTTTAAGATTGCATTTTCATAACACCTTAATAATGACCTGCAGATTACTCAAACATTTTCTCTACATGATGCAACCCCTCCCTGATGCTGACTTGCCCTGAGTGTGCCTTCTGTAGGGTCTGACATGTTTGCTGTCAACTTAGTTGTCTCCCACGAGTGATAGTACCTGAAAGATTGTTGGTTTGAGTCCTCACAGCCGCTGTGAGAATGTTGTCACAGAACCTCCAAATGTCCCTCTGTGGTTAGTCTTCTTGGTCAGCTGTCAGGTACGAATATGTGTGCATGCATGACGGTGAATCAGTCTGATGTGGCAAGAAGTGTGACCTTTTCTTGGTAAATAAAGGTTAAGAAATGACTGGTGAAATCTAAAGCTCTGAGTGTACCAGGCTGACTGTGTCACTGAAAGTGGGATTGGCATGACCTGAGCTGCAGGCTGGTTAAAGACACTCTAAAAATGTCACACGAGTCAGGAATAATCCTCCGATCCTCCTCCTAACGGGGCTGGGTGTCTTCTACTGACAGGACCACTGCTACCCATCAGTACAGTATAATTCTTATAATATAAGGAGTCATGTTGGAGTGTTTTTAACTGTCTCATTTTACAGATTTTTCTTGGATTGATTGCAGAAAGGAGTCTTTTTGGGCCATTTGCAATCGTCCAACTGTGGCCAAAGTTTCCAAATGTTCTCGTCATTTTCATGTTTTTATATTGTTCTCTGTTCTTCTCTTGAAGACTTCAGGACAAAGCGTTTAATCTGTTTGTTACTACACATTTTGAGTCACTTGAACATCTTCAGGTTGGATGTAGAACTAGTTTAATGAAGACCTCTGAGCCACGTGTTGATCTGCTGAGATTCAAAGAACTCCATCTGCCTTTTTTTTGTAGTCCACTGCAGTTGGATTCTTTACTGCTAAAAGCCATATTTTTTGACGAGTCTTAGATCATCTGTATGAGACAAAGTCCTTACAACCGGCAGACGAGGTGGGCAGACATCATGGAGTAGATTACAGTCATCTGATCCCTGTAATCCCCTCTGGCTGTCGGCCTAAAAGGAGGGTTAAGTGGTTTCATTCTGTGACATCAACCAAGAGTCATCCTGATTACAATATGCACAGGCAGGGGTCAGTTTAAACATATCCTAGCTTATAACACTTTTGCACGGATTGTATAGCTGACTGATGGCCCCTCTAAACCAGACAACCGAAGCCCTATGTTTAGCAGTTTTTGGATATGTCACACACTTGATTTATCATTTTACAAAAATACATATGAAGACACAATGGGCATATTGGATTATATCAGATTGAGAGCTGATTATTTTAGCAGCTCCCACATTGTGATCTGCCATTTGTATGAAAAGTAGATATTTGAGTCACATTCCCAACTCGTCAAAAAACGGACATTTTGGGATTGAAGGACAGGTTGGCCGCCAGCTCAAAGCGTCATTATTATTGTATGTGTTAACCAAAGACCCAACAAAAGAGCCACAGCACCTAAAATGACACTGATAACAACTAATAAATGGTAATTAACATAATTTATTAAGGTTTTCTTTTCTTTTTTATACACAAGTAGCATCTGTCAACACCAGAGCCTGACCCATACTCAATGGATATTTGAAAAATCCATCGAAATCCATTGACCAATTACTTTCACATGAACACATGACAAATATTTTGGTAAGGATAAGTCAAAATTGGAACATTTCACAGTGGGAAAAATCCATTCAACACTGCAGTAAAACAGTGTTTTTGCTAAATTTCGTGTGGCCTTTAACCTTTGAGTAAACAACTACTTATAAAGGAAAGCTTAATCACAAGTAAGAGGTCCCAAATTTTTGGGTCATTTGGCCTTGAGCCAGTAGGTTATAACTTCCAAATGGATGGGTTTATTAGATTTTGCAGTAAAAAAAGTGAAACAAATCTATTAGCACCAAACAAAATATATATAATATAATATATATATATAATATATATATATACGTATTTTAATTTATAGCCCATTGAGCAACAAACAATATGTCCATTTTCTATCTATAACTAAAGTTTTAACTTCGTTATTTACATTTCTGTGTCATGCCAAATTTTTTGTCCATCATGAGATTACAAGATGCTGCTATTGTACAAAAAAAATATATCTTCTGAAAAATAGATATACAAAGAGCAAAAAATGCTCATAACTCACAAATAATAACTGTAAGTCTCAATTTATTTAAGCGAAACTCGTACACCATAATTAACCTTACCCCTTCCTCAACTCAGTCCTAGTCTTAAAATAGCAGCGTTGCAGCACAGTGTTTGGTCATGAAACACAGCGACACAGAGAAAAGGTGAGACAGGAACAGAGATACCTGTTAGTCATTTTGAACCTGCGTCACATCTGTTGACTTCACCGCTGTGATTCATTTATTTCCACTCGCCACCTCAAGCAGGATGACCTTTATAGTGATTATAATCTCACATATACGCAATCTTTAGTCCCAGAATGCTGGTCATGGTCAAGTGTTGAATAACCCCCTGGAACTTGATAGTCTGTGAACTAATGTCGTGGTAAATATGGAGACAAAGAGATCTCATTCTGTTCCATGATGACAGCTGTATTAATAAGTGCAGTGATGGGTTCAGTCATGAGTCTGACTTTTAGTAACGTGGTCACAGTTTTGAGGATAGTTGGGTTGTTTTTATAGTGACAGAATTTGAGTATGAATCATACTGAATATTTCAGGCTCAAAACTGAATGAAGTTGATTATCTACAATCTTAAGTAGAGATTTTGCATATAAGGCTGTTAGGAAAATTGTCACATATAGTAACTGACCATGAACCATATTTGTTGGATTTATTTAAGATGACACAATGAGAGACCCTGCCATTTATAGAACGTTTACATTATTTTATGTTTATGTCTAGCTGCAGACGTTGGTGTCTGGCTGTGTGTCTTTTTTTATTCGTTATCATCAGTTATAGGTGATAGCTAGCTAACACTTAAGGGAAGCAAGGAGCCAAGATGGGGAGATGCAAGTTTAATGACAAATGGTTGGAGGAGTGAAAGCTTTGGTTGTGGTTAGTGCTGCCTGCATTGTTTGCACATATCACACCTGAAACTTCCTCTGACTCACTTCTTAAAAGTCAACAGCAATTTCATGCCACCTTCATAAACAAAAAGAGCTCCAATGCTGCAGGTTCTTCACATAGTGCCATTCAAGCTGAATGATGATATTCATAAGTACTCCATACATTATTCAGATTTTCTTTCTAAGAATTTGTTCAGACATTATTTGGGTCTTAAAGGTGCACTATGTAGTTTTGGGGAGACATTTTAAGTAGAGAAAGATCTTCACTGACTGTTTATTTAGTTTGTTTAGACATTCTATCTTACCTCATCATTGTTCTTGATACAATGCAGCACTCTCATACTTTGTCTTTAGCTTTGAATTTGACTTTAAAAGAAACCTTAGAAAGCTGAGCCAAAGATCAGTCAAATATCACAAAATATAAAGCCCTTTTACCCATTGCTTTATTGGCCTGCTACACATGAGCACATGTCTTCAACTTGCTGGCTTCAGTTTCCTTTATTTAAACCAGACAGCAGATGATAAGCAGGTGTTCCCTCTGTCATATTAATACCACACTTAGATGATTATCGTGAAAACAGGAAAAAAAAAAAAAATCCCAACTCAAAGTCAACTGCAAGGTATTCATCTGCAGCCGGACTTAAAAACTTCTAATGGGAAATAATTAGCTGAGGTGCTGACAGGAGAATCCATTGTGTTTTCATTCACAATGGCACACTTTGTTTATGATCAAAATGTAGACCATTCATTCATTCCTCATTCTGTGACAATTAGCCCAGCTGAACTCATATGAACTTGGACTTTCAGGTGCAACACAGGAGCCTGCAGCATACCAGAACCTGGTTCTGGTTACAGTACGTACATACATACAACCATAACAACCTGTTATTAGACTTTGCACCATCTTGGAGAGTGTAATGACCAAATACAGAGCGATACAGTACAGAATAAAGACATACATAAAATAACATCAAACTAGCGAAGATGCAGTTAGCCAATCACTTGGCGCTTTTGGGATTTAAGGTCATAATGAGGTGCTACAAAAAAAGTCAGCTGTCCTAAGGCTTGTGACCAAGCTCTCCACAAACTGTTGTATATGTGCCTTTTTTGTGATAGATCCCTCCCATTGCCATGCCTCCTTTTAGCCAGTTAGCATGAACACAAACACATACCATTGCACACACACACTTACTGACCCTTTGTAGCAAATGTTGGGGTAAAAAAACTACTGAAGCCCTTAACGGTCATGGGTCCAACACATAATTTCCTCTGTTTTCCCTTGATAAGTTAAATTTGATTTGTTTGTTGGTATTTATGTCATTATTAAAGAATAACAAATGTTTTCCCAGATAAAAGATAGGATAAGAGATGTAAGAGATAGGTGTTGCTGTCCAGTAGACTACAACCTCTCAATGGCCTTGGGAAAAGAAGCTGCCCACATTGAGTAGGTCTTTGTTCTCTAAAGATAACATTGTTATTTACTCGATAACATAATAATTAATTCATGATCTCAAGATGACAACATTAAGAAAAGATAATTGAACCTATGGCTGTGAAAGTGTGGGGAAATGTTTATGGACCAACCGACAGACCAGTAGTGTGACCGATACAGTAGAGCGGCTGTCTGTCAGTACAAAATTTTAACCTGATGTTCATGTAAACATAAAAGAAAATTGATAACAACATCAGCACCACATTGTTTTCTGTCCTTCAGCTGTTCACCTCCCTGTCTTACTTTGCAGGACCTGGAAATTATGTATGATTTAGCAGGTTTGATATTTACACCATTGGCCTAAGTTGGCACCATGGATGAGTTCTCAACAGTATGTGTGGCAGTTCCTGCTTTTGTTATCTGGTATAATTAAACCTGTGAATGTCAGGGGTGTGCACAACCTGGAACAACACCAGAAGCATCACAGACTGCAGTGAATCCATCGCACCGCCTGGCTCGCCTGTCGCCACCCTATGCAAATGTATCTTCCTCAGTCACTTTTACATGGTCTGACAAAATTGAATTCAAAATGAGGTCTGTGTTTGTGCGGATTTATTCATAGTGTGCAAGTACGTCGAGAGAATGAATGATTTTAGAATCTTTGATCAAAGTAATTGATACGGCAGCTTGGCGGCCAGAAAAAGGAAGCTGTTAACACCGTTTTATCTGCGGTGTAACTCTACTCAGATGAACCTGAGGTTTGTGGCGGGACCATTCAGCATGTCACTTCATTGTCTGCAGCCTCGCCAGTGGATATAGCTCAACCCTGGATATTACAAGATACTTATCAGCTTCGTCTCGCGGAGTGGAAAGCAAATGGCGGCATCCGGACAAAGACTGTTTCTCTCTCTATCTCTGAGAATCCTAATTGTCTGGTTTTCTCATGTAGCTAACGAGTGTTAGCGCTTTTCATCATCACAGTCGCCCACCCCTGAAACTCTCTCCCTCTTGTTTCCTGGCATCGATCCACTCTGGAAGCTAACCTGCTTTGGCTCTGCCTCTGTCGCTCTGTTGGCAAAGTCCAGTCCTCATATCTGGATTAGAGATGAACACAGGAGCTCCAAAAGATCATTATGCTATAACACGATAGCAGCCTGTTAGCCCTCAGTTCAGGAATAATAACCAACATTGCTCCAAATTAGACTGTACTGAGTTATGAAGCTCTTTTATTGGCCTATTGATGATTCAACAAGCACAATCTGATGTTTTCCTGGGACATCATAATTAATGTTCCTCCAGGACCATCATACTGCTGCAACTGACCATTGGCATTTTTGCATTTTGGACAAAGACTGGGAAAATACACACACACGTTAGAAGTTACCTGGTTAAAGTTGATTTAACCCAACCATGTTTTCCTAAACATAAAAAAGTATTTTTGCTGCCTTAACCTAACCAAACACCTACAGAAAACTGAAACAAAAAGGAAAAAAGTTAATCAAGTGTAAAGATAATGAAATGATCAGTTTAACAATATGTGCCAAACTGGGTGCGAACCCTGGTTGGGTGAGAATCCTGTACCTGTACCTGTTCAACCACAACGGCCTGCTCAAAAACAGACTTTGTCGCTCTTGTCGTTGAAATGATGGTCCAGGAACATTAATTACGATGTTCAGGAACAACACCATCACTAGTGGCACATGTTACGACGACCTCCTTGTACCTAAATAATGAAAAAAGGTCATTAGGCAGTGACTTCCTGAACAACCCTTATGACCTCTCCTAAAATGACTAATATCAGTGTTTCATGTTCTGTCACCTCTATGGTAAAGTCGAGTTGGGTCTCAGCTACCTAAAACTATTTGGTGTTGCTGTTAGGAATTGATCGACTTCAGGGTTACAAAAAGCAAACAATGTCGACTGGACAGAGAGTGTGGTCTCTGATTACATAGTCAGTAAATGTGAGTCAGTTGATTAATCAATTAGACGATCAACAGAAAATAAGTCTGCAACAATTTTGGTAATCAATATGATTCTTGTGTTGTCTTTCTTGAATGTGAGGATGTGCTGCCTTGGAGGAATTAAGGAATTAGTATTTCAAAGAGATTATCTGTATGTTTTCTTGCCATATTCGCTGGTGGAACACAGAATAAATACTGTAGAACAGATGCCAAAGTGATTTCTGACCAATCCAGTTGGTTAACATGGGCACCGAAAGGACATGACAGCGTACTTGTGGTGCTTCTGCCAAAAAGCAAAGAAGATTTGATCCTGGGCCCTGATGAGCTATGATGTCATCTTTTAGCCTCTTTTTGGTGTGTCATCACGGGTTGCATCAAGGTGGAACCATTTTGAAATGGTTAAGATTTATTTCTATTTTAGCAATATGTTCCCATTAAATGGTTTGCAGTACTTTACAGCAGCCATTGAGGTCCATCAGTTGAAATGTGGTGGATGTTTTAAGGGAAACATTCCAGCAAGTCCCAATCAGAGTGTTTGGTTTAAATAACTTTGTTTTTGCCTCCATAGCTTGCTAAAACATGGAGACGAGTGCTTTGAACCTGCATCCTGCCCCTGTCTATGGAAAGGGAAGGAGTATTACCCCGGTGACAGAGTGTCCTCCCCCTGCCATCAGTGGTGAGTTCATGTATTTCTGGAGCTCCAGTCAAATACAAAATCAGATCAGGCTTTTATAGAAAGTGATGTTCATTGACACATAATGTCTGGTGTTCCCATATGATTCTTATGAACTTTTTTTCTATTCCTTCCCTCAGTGGGTCTTCATCCATTTTATCATGGTGCACAAATTTGTATTACCCTCACCAATCATCTGCCAACAATATCTGTCAAATTTAAGACAAATCTCCAACAAAGCCGCTAATTTTTCAAAGTCAGATTTAGCCTGAAAGCGCTGAGTCCTGAGATTGTCAGAGCAGCAAAAGTGGCCACCTGATATCTATAATTCTCTGTTATCACAGGACAGAAAAAGGCCAGGAAAACAGAGCAGGCCCTTGTATGACTCTTTGATTCCCTCAGCTTCAGAGTGTTCATGGCTGGTGAAAGGAAACACTCTCCCAATGATCTCAGTCATTCTCCCATCCTTCCATTTCTTCTTCAAGCCATAGCCAGGGAAGAAGATGTAGATGACAGCCTAATAGCGCAATGAGCAGTGATTCAGCCTTTTGACAATTCACCGGCCACTTTTCTGCCTGCTGTAAACCTGAGGCTTTCGACAAAAGGAGGCCATTAGAGATGAAAAAAATGTCCTTGCACTAAGTGGGAACAAGTTGATGCTGAATCACTGAAGCTTTGCTGTCTTTGTAGTGTTTGCCAGCACGGGACGTTCCAGTGTGTGTTTCATCCGTGTCCGTCAATGTGCATGGCTTACGGTGATCGCCACTACAGGACATTTGATGGGCTGCTGTTTGACTACGTTGGTGCATGCAAAGTCTATCTTGTAAAGGTACTGGAAATATTTATTTATAACAAGAGAAACAAAACTGTGGTTTGGGATATTTTAACCTATTAACTGTTTAACTGTACACTTAATGCTTATAGCTTTTGTTTTTTTGGGCAATGTGTTTTGTTGATGACTGCAGTTTCTTGGTCGCTAAAACGATTGTGATAATAAAGAAAAAAGAAATGGGACAAAGGAGTAAATGAGTAAACAGACTAAACACACAGTAACTAATGGAATTATAAGAATGAATATGTTAATTTAGGTTTAAAATTTGATGCAATTTTCCATTATGAAGACTTCGTTACTTTGGTTTCTGTGTTTTCTCTCCTCCACAGAGCAGCACTGATGTGATGCTCAGTGTAGCAGCGGAGAATGTTGACTGTTTAGACAGCGGAGTCATCTGCAGGAAATCTCTCCTGATCAACATCGGAAGATCCTTCGTAGCATTCGATGATGATACTGGGAAGCCAGTAAGAATCACTTTCAGTATATTTTCTATATTTGTTAAATAATGATGCAGGTTACCAGCAGGTAGTTTCATAAAATGAATCATAAAATGAGCATGTATCCTAAAATACCGAATATGTGCAACTGAATAATATGCTCTTGCACCTTGAGTTGGATTATATAGCATTAGCATATCTTCATTTTCACTCCTTTGACAGATTGTGTTGACTAATGCATGTGGAGAATAGTTGAATAAGTGAATTTTTCAGAAAAATGCTTCAGAAAATTAAACGATTCTGCCCCCTGCAGAATCCATCCAGTGTGATTGACAGGAAGCAGAGAATGTTCATCTGGCCGGCTGGATACTTCACAGTGGTTCATTTCCCAGAGGAAGACGTCACCGTCCTCTGGGACCGTAAGACCACCGTCCATGTCCAGGTCGGACCTCGCTGGCAGGTATGTCGCTGGTTCAGTGCCTTTTTCTGACTCAGTGGAGTGTGCAGGCTTCTGATTTTAGCTTTCATTATTAGCTGATGCTCCAATCCAAGTTAAAATATATACAGTTAAAACATTTGTTTGCTCATATTAAGAAGGAGCTTCAGCCCAGTTGCTTCATGTCTGCTTTTCCTCCCTGAGGACAATAAAAGATATTTGAAGTTGAGCTTGACAGTTTGTTCCTGAATTTGGAAGCAGTTTTGTTTGGGAGCTTTTGACCTAATCACATGGTCATCATCAAGGAATGGAGTGTTATCAACCGTAGATCTCCAAATATTCCTTTCTGAGCACTTTTAGGATTTTTTTTGTCCATGCTGGTTAATTCTTTACATTTGCCAAGTAAGCAAACTTCATTTATTATTGAAGACCATGTAATACTGTTAAAAGATGCATAACAGGCAGGTGAGTGGTCTTTGAGTTAGGATTGTTTACAACATTTTTCTCAAATGTGGTACATGGTATCTTCCTTGCTTACCAGCTGGAATGGAACAGCAATATGCTCAGTGTTACCACTGGTGGTCAGAGGGTGTGATGCAACACCGCTACTATAGACTATTGTTCACTTCTATCTTGTTCATTCACACTCTTTTTTTTTTTTATCAGAATGAGAATAACAGAAAGTGATGTTCACTCTGTTTGGTAAACTATGTCCATATGAGTGGAACCTTTGAAGAAGATATCATATTCAGGTTATGATGATATTAAGTGGATTTCAATGCATTGAAATGAGGGTGTTAAAGAGATGTTGGTGATGTGTTCAGGGAAAGCTAAGCGGCCTGTGTGGGAACTTTGACATGAAGACGGTGAACGAGATGAGGACCCCCGACAACATCGACTCCCCAACTCCACAGGAATTTGGAAACAGCTGGACTGCAGCGGAGGTGAGTGAAAAATGACTCGTACCATCAGCATGTGCATTTTACAGCTGAATGTTGTAACTTTAAAGATAGAAAAAAAAATGTCAGCTCGCTCCAACACAGAATGGTGTGATACAATGTTAATGACAAAAAAACAAAACAGGAGCTTCATCGCTGGATTTGTCAGGTGTCTTAAACACTTCCTCAACCAACAAATTACAATAAACAAGACCTTTCTACTTAACCTCGAGTAAAAGCTGTCATTTAACACCATTGTGTATGTTTGTGTGTTCAGTGTGTGAACAGTCCTGATATCAGACACCCCTGCAGCCTCAGTCCTCTCAGAGAGCCTTATGCGAAGCGTCGGTGTGCAGTCCTGCTCGGTGAGGTCTTCCAGGCCTGCCACCCAGTGGTGAGTGACAGTACAACAGTAGCCCTCTGTCCTGCAGTTTGGACTCTCAGGAGTGTTTTTTTTGAGAATCAAGCACTCCGCAATGACTGATAGGTGTAAAATAAAATAAATAGGTAATAAGGTAAATAGTTAAGTGGAGTATGACTTGAGAATGCAGTCAATTCCTTTTCTCAACCCCAGCACTTTGTACGTCTTTCTTATCCTTATCCTTACGTAACAATGGTGAATTTCTACTCTCGATAAATTGTGTAAAAAGTGTTGTTATTCTTCACGTTCAGGTGGATGTTACCTGGTTCTACATGAACTGTTTGGCAGACACATGTGGTTGCAGTCGTGGAGGCGACTGTGAGTGTTTCTGCACCAGCGTGGCAGCATACGCCCAACGCTGCTGCCACCAGGGTGTTCCTGTCGACTGGCGATCTCCGTCTCTGTGCCGTAAGTCACAACAGAGGAAGCGAGAAACCTACTTTAAAGAAAAAGTAAAATCTCTGTTTTAAAAGAACATATGAATCTGAAGCTGAAAGTGATTATAATAATAATGATCATTCTAAGATTTTGCAAACATTAGTAAAGCCATTAGTTACAGCTTAAACATTCTTTACAAAAAATACTGTATCGGTCATAGTATGGGTTTCTTTGTAACATACTGTACTGTCTATTGCTGTTATCAATGTTATTGCCTTTAACGGTCTCTGTGCTTCTCTCTGCAGCATATGATTGTGAATTCTACAACAAAGGTATGACATCATACACACAAACACACACACAGATGCAAACACATACTTGCTGCACAAATGCTCCATGGCAATGACCAATGGTGCCCTAACATGGACTCCTGTCTGCAGTTCTGGGTAAAGGTCCCTTCAGGCTGATCACCTTCAGGGATCGGACGACACTGTTGGCAGCCAGCAGTTCCAGTGGCTCTGTGTTCCTGCAGCGGGGCAACCTCAGCGCCACTGCCACCCCAGGAGTTCTCTCCCAGTTCATGATGACGCCGGGCCTCAGTAGAGCCCGACCACACGGTAAGTTACTACTTTTGTGACTGCGGGGCGTAATGTTAATGAAGGCGGTGAGAGTGAACAGAACAATAACGTTTCGAGCCGGAGCAACGTGAGCTGAAAGACGCTTAAATGCTTCATGAGAGAAACTGGTGTGAATTGTGGTTTTATATGTTGAGGTCAATCAACATTAAATGTGAACAACAACTGCTCCCCGAGCATTTCCAAGTGGTATTATTGTTGGTGCTACAACTAGATGGTGTCTGTTTTGACAGCTACCAACAACACAGGAAAAAAACTTGAGTCTATTCATTAATTTCCGTGGAAACAAAATTGTGAAATGTTTATAGAGAACTAATCTAAATGTCAATCGGGTCTTAAAAGTCCCTGATTTCATGACCAAATATATGTTATAGGCATCCAGCTCTTCAGTGCATCATTAGACTGAGCGCTCTGTTTTCTTCCCGTTTGCCGGCTGCTCTTCGTCTGTTCATCCTATTTCAGCTAATCTTACAATTGAAGAATTTCAACTCTCTCCCCTCTCCCTGAAAGCCAGTCAGTCAACGATCTCCTCTTCCCCTGTTATCTCTGCATTCAACAGTGTTTGTAATGATTTGGGTGTCCTAATGAAAACACAGATGGAGGAGATGGACTTCCATTGACTTGAAGCAGGAGAGGAGTTCAGAGATCAGATTGCCAAATGCTAATATGGCAACCTGAGCTGCAGGCTGGTCAGCAAGCCAAGACTGGAACAAGCTGGTTTCACTGTTTACTGCATGTGAGCGCGATACTGCTGTACTCTGGATCATTATCAGACACATTTTGCATGATTAAGTACATATTTATATATATTTTTATATATGTATTATTTTTCATTTCATGTTTTCTGAGTTAATCTAAGAAGATAGTCCTCCAAGATGTTTTTGGGCCTTGTAGGGCACTATTCCATCGTGGTTTCCATACAAAATAATTGTTACTAAGTTGGTTGTCCTCAGTGAATGCAGATCATCATCTATACATTTCCATTCATGCCATTAATCCAGGCCATCTCATCAACATTTGGTGACAAGAAACAGGCTGGTGTTTCGGAGGAAAGAGTTCAAATAATTGGACCATGGTCTTGAAGAGGTGGAAAAGCTATTTGAAAAGCTACACTAATCAATATGTGTATATTAATAATGGAAAAAATAAATGTAATATAAAAGTTGTCACTCATGAAGACGAACCCATAGAGTCATCACTTGACTGCAGTTCTTCCAAGTTCCATGAAGCTATTTTAGCATCACTTTTCAGCTTACGGTTTTATGGCTTGAAACTTATCTGTTTCTCTTATTTTTTCTTTCTTAAATCCTGTACACTTCCTGCTCAGCACCAAATATCAGAGTTAGCGAATAGCTGGTGAACATAGTGGAGCATTCAGCAGCTAAATAGGTCGATGTTTTTCTCAGGAGTTGGTCTAGTCCAAAAATGGAGCTGAAATATATTGGCTTGTTCCCTCAGAGAAGTCTAGATAGGATTCTATTGTAAAAAAGAAAGCAGTGTAGTTTAAGGGTTGCCTATTAATTCAACCCTAATTCTATGGTTTTCCCGTAATAATGTCTAACTTTGTTTTCATCTACACAGACACATCGAGGGTTTCTTTTGAGGCAGCCGAGAAACCAAACTATTTCCTGTATGCGAGCCCCAGTGGCCAGGTGAGGCTGGCCAAGTGGGAGGACAGCGTGGCATTCTGGGATGGAGCCACCTTTGTCCTGCACAAGAACACCTGGATCCCTGGCTACGACTCCCTGGAGTCCCATGCAAAACCCGGCTTCTTCCTGCACGCCACGCTGCCCCGCCTCCACCTGCTCAAATACAGACACACTGATAGCTTCCGCAAGGCCACGCTGTTCAGACTGACAGGTCAGCATCACTGACATGACCAACATGTCAGCAGCGAACACATCACACACACATCACTCACTAAAAGTCAAAGATAACTGTGGGTTCAGTCACATTTTTTTCCAACAGTGAATGCAACAGAAAAAATGTGCTGCCATGACAACAGGGACTAACAACAACAAGGAAACAGATTGAAGACGAATATAATTCAATTCTAAAACTATTGAACTTTTTCAGCCTCAGTAGAATCTGTCAACTCAGAAATTCCAACAGAATTTAGCTGACATTCACTGGCCTCATTTCAGTCTTGCCCATCATGGGTTTGGATAAAGTGGATAAACTTCTCTCTGTGATCTGCATTGCTTTCTGGGGTTATATATATTTCCAAGCTCACTCAACAAACAGTGAGCATTCAGGACACTTTGCTCCAGGTTCAGTCAAACATCAGCTTATCTCCCTGGGGTCAAAGGTCAACACTAGGGATTCCTCTGCCTGCATACTCTGCTGAGAGAGCAGCCAGTCTAATCACTGATGCTAAAAATACAGCAGCATTTGTGTTAGTTCATGGAAAAGGCGTACGAGCCAATAGAAGATTGGATTTCCTGCCGACAGCAGTGAATGCTGCACGCATTCAGAGTGAGAGATGAAGTCCAGACTTTACACTGATGACTCTCTAAATTCATCACATTACTTCTCTGTGAAAACATTTATGAGTCAGTTTTAGCCCTAGTCTAGATTAGTAACGTGATATATTTTCATAAACATCAAAGTGATCTAAATTTTGTAACAATACTGTAGGAGAAGGTTAATTCAGTCATTTTAACATTTTTGCTCCTGCTGCAACCTCAGATGGGTCCATTAAGACACACTCATGTTGCTTGGAACAACCACAAAACTTAATTTTAGATTTCAACTATGATCCAAGATCACAAAGATATCATATTATGTGTGTATAAAATGATACACATGACATCCAGAATATTTCCATTCCATATAACCATTTAAAACTGTTTTCAATATTTTTAATTACTTGTGATGTTTTTTATTGGACATTCGTGAGCGGATTCTAACATGAAGTGAAAAATTAGACCTTCCCAATCTCTCTCCATTGCCTATACAAGCCTGTGGACGATGTTGTTGAAGTTGTTAAATGCTGCTGGACTGTGGATTTTTTACAATACAAAGAAAATGACACTCAATGCACATTGCCTCGTCTCAGAGCAGCTCTTAGAAAGCAACAGTAGCTAACGTTATGTAAGTTTAGAAATGGAGTCTGCAAACATAAACTGACAACCACCTTCCAGCACAGCACAGAAGTTCCACAGACCCCACTTTAGCCTTAAAAAAAGCAGGTGTGATATTGTAATGTTTGGAATACATTCTTCTTTTTGTTATTCAATAGGTAAATACTCTATACAGTTATAATGCTCATTTATGCTACAGTACAATTAAATATGATCTGAAATATTGAAATTGGTTTCACTGCATGTGTTTGTATTTATCTGTTCTGTTTTATTAACAAGGCCACATTTTGAGACAAAAAAAACCTGTGATCTTGTGGTCATTAAGCATTGTGTGTTTTTCATCAGGCCCAAGCCCAGATGCCCCACCTGGTCCTCGGTGTCAGTGGAGGTATGATTCCTGTGTCGTCCCCTGCTTCAAGACCTGCAGCGACCCGTCAGCTGAAGCCTGCATCACCATCCCACAGTGAGACCTTTGACCTTTTCAAGAACTCTCACCACAAATCAGTTTGTACAGTTGTCTCAACTACTGTATATCTGATGTCATCTGCCTTTTTCCTTTTGATATTTTCTTTTACTGATAAAATCTTCCTGCTTTGGTCTGAGAACTATGATGAAGTTGTATAGTTTTATTTGCTGTTTCCTGTGTGTTTATTTCATGACTGTGTGTTGCTCTCTCTACAGAGTGGAGGGCTGCCTCCCTGTTTGCCCTCCACACATGGTCCTGGATGAGGTCACTCGTCGCTGTGTCTATGTTGAAGACTGTAAGTATCCCCTGATTGACTTCAGTGGTGTTTTGAATTTAAACTGATCCATTAATAGAGCAGGATGGTATGTGGTATTGACTTTTGCCAATGTTGTTAGTTCAAATCTTAACTAACATCTATCACACAAATGTAAGTAAAGGATTTAAAGGAAGTAAAGGAATTTAACACAAGGATCAAAGGAATTTGTCACAATTTTGTGGGGCGGCTGTAGCTCAGTGGGTAGAGCCGTTCGATCAGTGATCGGAAGGTCAGTGGTTCAATTCCAGGCTCCCCTGGGCGGGACTGAGCTACATGCCGAAGTATCCTTGAGCAGGTTACTGAACCCCAAAACTGGTAAGCTTTTGCAATGTCACAAGACTTATTTCCGTCCAGTGTTGCATTCATTTTTCACCAAGATCTTGTATTGATCGCTGCGCAAAGCCTTCTCCAGCACATCCCAAAGATTCTCAATGCGGTCTGGACTCTGTGGTGGCCAATCCATTTGTGAAAATGATGTCTCATGCTCCCTGAAACACTATTTCACAATTTGAGTCCTGGCATTGTCCAATCTTTATGCTCCCTAGCAAATTGAGGTTTTTTTTCCCGATTTGCCTCACTGATTAGTGGTTTTCTTAAGGCTACACAGCTGTTCGGTCCCAATCCCTTGAGTTCCCTTCGCATTGTGCGTGTGGAAATGCTCTTACTTTCACTATTAAACATAGCCCTGAGTTCTTCTGTTGTTTTTCTACAATTGGATTTCACCAAACGTTTAAGAAATCGCCGATCACGATCAATCAGGATTTTTTTCCGACCACATTTCTTCCTTGAAGACGATGGTTCCCCACTATCCTTCCAGTTTTTAATAATGCGTTGGACAAAGGCCTGTCACGATAACAAATTTTGCTGGACGATAAATTGTCCCAGAAATGATTGCGATAAACGATAATATTGTCGTTTTGAGACAATTTTTCAACTAATATAATGATAATTACATAATAATGCAAGTACACCCTTTCAAAGATCAATAAACTTTTATTCCTAAAGAATATTTAACATTGAATTGGAATGTGAAGAAGACATTTTAAATATCCCAAATAAATAAACAAAATAACTAGAAACAATCAATAAAAAGGACTCTCAGGCTCTGATCCGGTTTTGCAGTACCGCAGTTATAGGTATGTGTTATAAAAATAACAACAGGAAGTGTTCCTGACCGAAGGATTAGTAGAAGAGCTTTTGTCTCTTTATTGAGATTTGTGTGCTGGCGTCAACACGGGGTGTTTTATTTTGAAAAGTAACGTTATATTGTAATGTTAAATTGTTGTTTTGGTGACTTCCTGTCTACTCGGTGCTAAATTCAGCTGAATTGCTGCGTGGAAGTCCTGCGTATCTGCTCCGGAGCGCTTCAGACTGCCGGAGCAGATACACAGTGCAGCGGACCTGGTGGAAGTTAACACGGAGCCTAAAGTGAAACCTATCAGCTCTGCTGGATTGGCGGAGCGGGAGTTCGTTTCGCGGGAGTTCGTTTCGCGGGAGTTCATTTCGCCATTGTTCGCTGAAAGTGAAACCTTCTCCTTCCGCGCTCGGAACAACTTTAGCTTTAACTTTTACCTCTGGCTTGCTTCTCCTCACGGGGCTCTCATGCTGCACTCCGTTATGTCAGGGGCAGGGCCCGCCTCCCCACACAGAGACAAAGAATGACTGACAAGAGTGTTCACGTGAGAGACACGAGGAAAACAAACAAGCATGCAAATGGAAATTATCGAGGCCGGCAAAGTTATCGAGCTCATTTTTATTTATTGTACGATTTAATTGATTTATTGATTATTGTGACAGGCCTAATTAAGACCCGCTAATTTTGATGGAAACTGGTATTAGGGAGTAAAAGATGTATTGGAAACAGGACATTTTGTGGATAAAGAAACAGTATGGTATAGAATGACACTAATGCAAGAAACACATTTTTTCTGCATTATGTTCTGTAAAAACAAAAGTTTTCATATCTGCGTATATCGAACAACATTTGTGCTGATACTGATTCCAACCAGACATGTTGCTCGGGCTCTACCATGTGGTTTTACTGTATGAATGTGTGTGTGAATAGGTGAATGTGGCAAGTATTGTAAAACGCTATGAGCGGTCAGTAGACTGGAAAAGCGCTATAAAAATGCAAGACCATTTACCATTTTACTGGGGGTGACATGCTGGATTGTGTCTTGTCTTGTCACATTAACTTCAGATTAATGGTGGTTTGTGTATATTAACGATGAGGAAAAAGACATGATGCGTTTATAACACGCGATAACTCATCATTCTAACAGATCCAAGATGAACAAAGGTAACAGCAAAATGTAAATCTGAACACGATACCATGTCTCCGATGTGACTGTTGGCGAACAGTGAACACAACGTATAAGCGTTGGCTTTAAACGATTAAATAACAAGACAATGGAAAGATATCGATCTATCATTGCTTGTGTAATCATGTATAGGGTGACTGGTTTCTAGGTTAAGTAATTCACTGAGAGCGAGAATGAGACCAAGGCAGACATCAGTGTCTGCTTGGCCGATCATATGACCTCATCCCTTCTCTCATGCACAACCACGCACCCACAAGAACACAAAAAACACACAGTCATAATAGATCACAGCGGAACACACACAC
>OMLP01044548.1:45549-59857 GCA_900302685.1 Spondyliosoma cantharus
GTGTGTCAAATTAGTGGGCTGTGTTTGAACACAAGTGTGCATCCTTATGTGGAGTGTTGCCCACATGGCTTTTTGTGTAGGTGTAAGTGTGTATTTTTGTGTGCATGTGTGTTGTGAACGTAGGCATGAAGTCGCAAATCCCCCAGCGGCGTTTAGTTTCTAGGTTATATCATCTATATTTTAGTATGTTTTAATATATTGATCTTGTTTCATAATTGATGAAAATTTGGCAAACATGAAGCACACACACAATCACACAGGGCACTGCACCTTTATCTTCTGTTACATTCAAGGGCTTGACCATACGAAGAATTAGTTTTGTGTTGTTAAGTTTAGTTCATTATACATACATCCATTAGTTTGGTCTAGTACATCTCAAATCTAACCGAGCATAGAGCGGAGCCAGTAAGAATTTGTTCTCACTGGCCATTCAGAATTGATTATTAATTTTTAGCCTTGTTAACTTGTTCTCTGGTGTTTTCTCTCATAAAAATTTACAGAAGAATTAAATATTTAACATCACATTTGATCTCCTTACTCAAAAAAATCATGTTTTCATAGGGAAGGCAAGTGTAAATGCATGCTTTGACCCACAACCGGGCCTGTAATTGAATGCTCATTAATGTCAGATGTATTTTGATTTATTTAAAAACCTGGTATCGTTGAAAAACACATTTCAAGCTCAAGCCATTTCACCGGTTCACTTGTCCTAAATCTGCTGTGATGAATTATACATTGTATCTGGTCTGAGTGTGATACATTAACATGCGTGCCGCTCCAGTAAGCCAGTTAGTTTCATCACAGCACCTGAACTATACTCACTTGAGTGAATGTGTGTGTCACAGTGCATGCGCTTTTGCAGATAAACATGTATGAGCAGTCATGCGTTTGTGCGACCTTATTATGTTGCACGCGTGTACGACTTATCTGGAGTATGCATCATCTGTGCGTTGGTGTGTGTAGGCTGAGTAACTGTGGATGTTTATCTGAATGTGAATGATGAGAATGTGCATTTCGTGTTTCTGTTCGAACACATACAGCTCGCCGTGGCAGTATTTTGTATGTTTTTCACTCTAAATTGAGTGCTGAAATTGCCAACTTGTCCTCTGTTGAACACAATTTGTTTCTGCTTTGATGTGAAAACACATTATGTGTCACTTTCAAAGTCAAACCTGTGCTAAAAACCTTTCCCTGCTGAATATGTTTTCAAGGACAAACACATTGCAAGTGTGTGATTGTATGCATTATGGTAGTGTGGCTGGCAGGTGTGATTGGTGCCTCGGGGGTTATGTTGTTGCATCGTAAGGCTGCACGCTCCAGTAACACCCCCATTGTCCGGAGACACACGCACACACGCACACACACACACACACACACACACGTGTGCGCGCCTGCTCAGCTTGAAGTTTAACCATTAGACACAGAGCAGCGATGCAGAACAGCTGACTGCTCTCATCAGGTTAATTCATTTGATTCTTGCGTGTTTTATTTTTTATGGGAAGAAGAACATCTGCCCCTGTTCCTCCTCATCCAGTCTGATCTGCGACTGTTGTGTTGAGCTGCTGCACAACTTTTACTTCCATCTACCTACACAACAGCTGTTGTTGGTAGTCATCGGCTGCTTCAGTCTTTCTATTTACATGTACATATAATTTTAGAGAAACAAAATGTCTAAAGTCTGGACATACAAAAACAATTTTTAGTGGAAGCTAAACACAAAAAAAAAATTGATAAAAAAACATCTGGTTGTAATGTTAAACACAATATTTTGCTCTGATTATAACAGTCATTTCATTCTGATGATGGGAATTTGCTCTTCAACTGAACAGGAAACTTTTTCTTCTTTTGTTTTTAATATCATTATGTCAAATGCGAAACCAAAATTTACTTTAAACTCAGTTTAGGACGGCTTAGTATTGAATTTGTTTTCATCACTTACCCTAGCAAAGAAAGCTATCCTACTCTTTGACCTTCCTCAAAAAAGGTGAATCTGAGACCAGTAGTTTAGACATCATTGCCTGGCAGACTCTGTCTTGATTGTTCTGTGTAATTACTGTTAGCAGGGAAACTGTGGTTAGTGCGCAATTATGCACACACAGCTTGCAGACATGGAGACTGCCCACATAGTGTGTATGTGTGTGTAGATATATCTTTCTGTAAAGGTTTGTTTTCTGTTTATGTTTTTGGTGCCAACATACTTGGCTGTACTAACGCAGGCTCATGACAGAAGTGTGAAGGCGAGTAGCAACATGTGAACAAAATCAGGTTGTGTTGACTTCAAATAATTTTTTTCAGCCAACAGAGCTGTAACTCAGAGGGTGAGTGCTTGTGTTTTTGGCATAAGCCTGCCTGAACTCTTCTATTTATTTTGCTTTCACTCCTCCACATTGCTTGTATGTTTCACAACCTCTCACTTGGAAAACAGATGGCTTCGAGCAGCCAACTTGCCTTCCGAAGAGCGGTTGTCCATTTGGCAACATTTACTTGACAACAGTAGATATGAGTGCCTGCTCCACTTCTCTCCCGTGTGTCTGATTCCCGCGGACAGCTTGAGGAGCAGGTGTTTTGGGCCGCCTGCCAGTCTGCATGCAAGTGTGTGCTCATGTGTCCAAGACCCCTCTTTGATATATGTGCAATGGAGGCTGTGAAAAAGATTGGTGTGTAATTAGCACCATGCTAGCTCTCCTCTGAAGAGAAAAAAAAAAATCACATAGCAAGCTATTAACGCTTTTTAACATGGCACTGCTGACAATTTAACTCAATTGCACAACATGAATCACGAAAAGTTCTATATATGAAAGAGCTCTATGAAAAGTGTTTTAACTAATTATTTGTCTCAAGACAGCGATTTGTTTTTTTCCAGCTTTTGAGGTGCTGTCTAATCTTGTTTCTCAGACATGAAAAGGCCACAGTCTCCTCTGGTTTTTAGTCTAGACTGTAAAAACGCCAGTGTGGCTGCTGATGCCCCACTACATAGCACTTAACTTACACTGAACTCTCACAAAGGAGACAGTGAAAGACAAAATGTCTCTTCAGAGTGAGCATCCGGCAGGACAGATGGTGTGTAGGGTTCAAATCTTTCTGCCGTAAATGTCTGTGTCGACACTTTGAGAGTGAAGCAGCAGGATATGGTTTAGTCGTTCATTATAATTGTTTGTGGCTTAATCATCGATTGGATGATCTGTGGCAACATGAGATGAGAGGAAACTGTTGTGCCTAAATATATCTCTATATATCTATTTAATCGTTGCACCATTTGACATAATGACTCGAGCTTGTCATAAAAAACTTTTCTGCTGCTTTTCTGCTTGTGGTGCATTTAGGTGGATCAATTTAAATGTTCAACATTTACAATTTATTGAAAAATGTTGAGAGAGGGCAGTTATGAAATTAACTATAGTGATGTCTAATTTTAACCTTGTTACCACCACCACCACACACACACATACACACACACACACACACACACACACACATACACACACACACGCTAACTGTAGGGTCTTGGTTTAGTATTACAAAGGGTTTTTGTCAATAATACACACACCATGACTCACCCCTGTGTGTGTGTGTGTGTGTGTGTGTGTGTGTGTGTGTGTGTGTGTGTGTGTGTGTGTGTGTGTGTGTGTGTGTGTGTGTGTGTGTGTGTCGATGTAAGCAAGTAAAAGAGCATGACGTGTTCAAAGCCCCAGCTTTTTGTGCTGCGCAGCCCCCTCATCCCTCTCAGGGTCGGCAAGACCTCCAGGCCAATCTATTAAGAATACAGAGGAGAAGGAAGTGAAGGGAAAAAATATAACATAGACAAAAT
The DNA here is from genome assembly GCA_900302685.1 of Spondyliosoma cantharus. Lineage (NCBI taxonomy): Eukaryota > Metazoa > Chordata > Actinopteri > Spariformes > Sparidae > Spondyliosoma > Spondyliosoma cantharus. The sequence continues at coordinate 49,358 of OMLP01044548.1, forward strand.
GAAAAGTGAGCCTTCAACTCCTCGGTTTCTTTATTTCCAGTTTCAGCGTCATGAAGCTGAAGACACGGATGGAAAAAGGGAACGGAAAGACGATAGAATGAGAAATCATGTGTGATGGCAAAGAGAAAGAAACACTGTAAAGAAAGACGACGCAAAGGTGAGGGAGGGCCATCAGAGGGACAGACACCACAGGGACGAAAAGGAGATGCAAGAGCTGAAAGAAGGTTAGGGGAAGAGGACTGATGCAGGAGGGATTGTATCCTCCTGTGGTTATTGTGTGCTCTCAGTCCCATTCCTTATCTAATGGACCTTGTCTGATCTGCTGGGTAGCAGCGTGCCTCGGTTGTCTGTCAGACGCAGAGAACATCATCTCAAACCGCAGAGGACACGTTCTGATTAACCTGGACAGGCTTTCAACGTCCCCATGGCTCGATGAGGCAGACGGAACTGAAACTCAGACACTGACTCCTTAACTTAAGTGGTCTGTACTGGCGAACAGATTGGCAGAATACTTCTTAATATTAGAAAATGATCTTTAAATGAAAACACTTCATTCATACATCTCTTTGCTCAACAGATGATACACATAATGAGGGCCAGATCAGCTCCAATTAGGCGAAAAAGGTTTGCTTCTCCCTGGAAACAGAATATGGATCTGGTCTTCCATTCTTAAAATTTTTAGCCATGATTTCAAGAGAAGCTAGTCTTTTATTTAATCTGTTGAATGATGATTCTTCATTAAAATCATTAAAAGACTATACTTAGCAGGCACTGCAGCAGCCAAGAAATTGATTGTCTGCCAATGCAAAGAGCCCCACTCTGTCTCTACAGTAGATCAGTTATCTGTCTCTCTCAATATTCTTGCTTTGAAATTAGAGGCCCCATTGAGCCCTTCCCTTTTCTTTTTAGACTAAAGCAAAAGTTCCCGTTTCTTTTTTAGGATGGCGCTTAGAATTCCTATAGTTTAGAAACTTTTATTAATTGTGTAATTGCCTTGGAATTTGTATGCAGGAAGTCAGAGGCGTTGTCTAAAAGAGGAAAGGAAACAGAAAGTCACAGTTTTACATTTTTCCAGCAGCCAAAGAAGTGAACATGATTGGTGCATTGCTGCTATCCCAAGCAACCTAATTCTGGCACATTGGGAATGTGGCAGAGTAGAGGAGAGTTGTAGGAGCCAGTGAATAAATTATAACACTACGGTTTTACTTTGACATATTTTTTTTATTTTGTTTGTTGTCCCAGCTCAGGAAAATGATTGTGTCTCTGTTTGCATGATTGCTCAATAAGTCTTGACTAATACCAGAATGTAATAAGAAAATGCAGTGTAATACACAGTCATGCAATAATAAACTATAATGAAACCTTACATATCTTTAAAGTAGATACGCACACAGAAGTGAATGTGCATTTACACATTGAAAACATACATAGATCTAGTAAGCATTATATACACATCTACAAATATGACTTGGACGTGTGTGTGTTTGTGTGCGTCTCTGAGAGAGATCAACAGACTCTGTGTGTCTGTGATCCTGCACCCACGCATGACAGCACACGTGTTTACTCTCAAGGCGTTTTGGGGAACAAAATGACAGTGTGGTGAACGGGCTGCGGAGAAACGCATTATGATGTTGAAAGCAACATCAACGGCGTCTGCTGGACTGGGAGTAAACAGTGGCCACGGGGTGAGTCATCTATCTGAAAGCAATTACACGCCAATGCACTACCAATCACAATAACCAGTAGTTACAATAAATAATACAGTGAGGAGCACGGGGGACAAATAGCAGTGATGACAAAGGTGTGAATGGGTCGGCACAATGACAGTATTGATTCCTTGTTAGAATAAATGATACAGTGCAAAGTAAGGGTGATAAATAACAATTATAAGAATAAAATACAAGAAACGGCAGCGCTGGTTGTGAAGTAGTTCGATATTGGTCTTTAAGTCAGCGTTGATACAAGTGCTGAGTGACCACAATATTGATGGTGATGATTGACCATGGAGAGAACATCACGCTGTGTGCTTGACTGCTGTGATCTGTAGTGTAGCTCAACATATTGTAGCCACTGTGCTTAATGTGCTGAACACAGCTACAGAATGTATATGAATGAACACTTGCAAAAGCACCATAAAATACTGTACGTCAGCTGCCCATGTTTGGGCATGTTATCTATATTGGGTATAGGTAGAGTATAGGTAGAATGTTTTCTATTGCAAGCTATTTTGTCACCTTAAGTGAGTTTCGAAAAGTTGAAACCAGTGTTGTTTTGATTGGTCTAGTCTGGGAGCAGATTCTTAATGAAGCATATAGTTATAGTCTATATACTGTATATATAGGCTTTTTTCATGGGAGACTGGTTGTGTAGCTAAGGATGTGCCAAAAAGTGGACAACATTATAGTAATATAATATTATAATATATAGTATAGTATATAGTAATATAATATTTGTAAATAAGGATCTAACTTACAAGAAAAGTCAGGAAGATGTCAGTCAAGCAAGGTCCATACGGGCCCGAGGAGTCTTTAAAGGAGGCCTAGTGCCTTTAAGGCCTTAATAATTTTAATGTAGATAACGCCCTGAATATTTTAAGAACATACCTTAAAGCATGGTAAAAGATACCAAAAGAAATACGTATTTCTTTGTAAAAGATTAAACAACTCAACTTTTTGAAAACTTGAAGAAAACAATGAGAGACAAGGTATGATAAATCTTGTAAAGCGTGACAGGAACATTGCCTGCGGCGACAGTACGCACCGTGCAGTGGTTCTGCTGTTGCAGCAGGGTGGGGACGTCGCCTCCGATGGGCATCTGCTTGGCCAGCTCTTCATCCTTCAGGCAGATCCACCTCCACAGCTCCTCCAGTAGGCCCAACAGACGAGACCAGCGCTCAGCACTTGCCTCCAGATGGGCTCTGCCAACATACACCATCCACTTAAACTATTATTATACTGCATGCATTTTCTGCTCTCAGTGTTGACGCATAAACAGTGTTGCATCGACAAATCAAAGTATCTCTTCAGGTGACACATACTGTGCCGTACATGGACTGCATAGGTTTGCACTAACATAAATAGAGACTTGGCATTTATCTAATGCTGATTTGTGTGATTTAAACAGAAGTTAAGCCACATATATTCTATTATTTTTAGGAAACTGGTTATATAAAGGCTTATTCGAACATAAATTATGAAACTACTAAACTACTTACAAGCCTTATTACTACAAAATCATGTAAAAACCTCATCTGACCACTAGTGAGAGGGGTTGCAGCCCTTCTGGAGAAGATGTCATCTGTTGAAAGGGAAACGCAGTTTGCTGTGTGGGTGGCTGCATGAATGTAATATGTGTTGATAAGCACTTTTGTTTTTCGCCTCTCCTCTAGGCATAATGCATCTGATCACTGCGCAGAAAGTGTTCCTATCTCTGCTCCCCGAGTTAGCCATAATTACACATGTACTTCAATTAAGGCATAATGGGCTGCATACAATCAACACACACGGTCCCTCCACCTACTCACTCAACTCGCACACAAACAGACTGATCTCCCGCTGTCTATTTTTCCCTCGCTTGTCTTCCGGTGGAACAAGTTCAGCCTATTATGTCTGCAGTGCTTGACCTCGACTCACACCCATTTATTTTCCGCTCAAAACAAACTCTCCTCACTGCAGAATCTTTCCCTGCACCTTTGCTTTTAAGTTCCTCCGGTTTCTCCCCCAGCCTCTCTAACCTTTCCCCCTGCCCCTGTTGCTTTGTTGTGCTCCTGTGCTGCTCCTACTCCCTTTTCATCTTTCAACATCTCCATCTGGCCCTGTCAACTCCGCTTCCACCTTCACTTTCTTCACCCATCACCAATCTTTTTTTATTTATGCCAAAGCTGTGGCTGACGCGGCACCATCTCTGTCCTCAGAAGTTTATGTGTCGCCGGGGTGTCTCTTAGGACCTTTTGGAGGTGTATTTCATCCCTGTGGAACACAGGAGTTCCTGTATCCCTGCAGCTGATTGGAAACAACAACCCACATGGATCCTCCACAACATGCTGTACATCACATGTGGCTTTTCATAAATCTAAGACATGTGAGTCATGCACCATCGTGAATAGGACTATGTTTGCTCCAGTCACTAGTAAAGAGGAAAGACATTGAGTCAGGGCAGAGTTCAGCATATTGATTTAGCTAACAGCTTGTAGCCTTGAGCTCAGCCTAACTCTTGATCTGTTCTTAATGAGCTTTTGCAGAGAGGAGAGAAAACATATCCTTTACAGAAATAGTGATGAGTGCTTGCAACCTTGGGTGCCTGAGTTTTCTTTGTGTGGTATTGCTTTCATATTTGAGGAGCCTAACTGATTTTGCTCAGCCAATATGAGCCTAATACAACGTATCTGTTGTCTTCTTTGCACTGCTATGAAAATATTTGTAATTTTTAAACAACATAAGGCAGAAAAAGATGCTTGGTGTAACCTATAATTATCACATTACCAGGGAAGTTTACTGATAAAGGCTAAGGGTTAAAGGGTAACTTGACCAATTTCAGACATTGAAGTGTGTTTACAGGTCTTGGGGAGCATATAAAGCACTTTGTGGCTCCAGCGGAAGCTGCCTGTAATCTGATAAACAAACTCGATGTAATGTAATGCAAACTCAAATAATGTCACTCAGTGGCTATGTTGCACTGTGGGTAATGTGGGCACCGGTTTTGAAAAGGAAGAGAATGCGTAGAAGAAAGAAAAGGTGGTATATCTGGTTCTGCCATCTTTAAACTGTCCATAATGAGTCCAACATCATTTTGTGAGTATAATGTAGACCACTGGACTGCTTTTTCTAAACTTGGAGCCTACATTGCCCATAATGCAGATTATTACCTGAGTGAAGTCACTGGAAGCAATTTATCAGATAACATGCAGCTTCTTCTGGAGCTACCCTTTAAAATGTAAATTTCCTGCCCCCATTACATAGGTTTTGTGTCTGAGGGATCATTGCACAAAACATGTATTTATGTATATATATTCTATATACATACAGTATATATAGAAAATTGGCCTGAATTTTTTACTCACCGCTATCAGCATCAGTGTCAAAAATCCATTTATTTGATGTGTGATAGTTCTCTTCTGCAATGTGTGAGCTACTGGTTGATTTTAATAGTAAGGCAGAGACCTACTTGAACCTCTGCCACGATGGAAACCCTCTGCCAAGATGCAGCAGCAAAAGAGCAGAAAACTCCAATTTGAGCTCCATGACTATAAACAGTGGTGGAAGGACACATATTTCTGTTTGTAGGTGTTGGATAAAGGTTAACTAACCGAATATTGGCTGATTTGGCCTTCAGGTCGCTCCAGCGTTGGTTCATGTCATCCAGTCTGTGTTGGAGGAACACGGCTTCCTCTGAGCTGCCCAGAGCCTTGACCATCTTCGACTTGTTCCCGTCCACACTCTTGTAGATGTCATTGTGGGCGTCGATCTCAGCCTGGATGTCCTAGAAATACAAAGAAGGTGAAGAAAAACTGTCATGAATGACCATTTCTCCTGGAAAACTAAAGTTCTTCAGCAAATGCACAGTCAAGGCCAGCACTGAGGCGAGGTCATATCAAAATCACCCGAAATTGGACGTCACAGTCTTCTAGGCTGTCAGAGCTGATTATTCATGAAGCGAAATAACGATGGATTTTGTCACAAGGAGTAATCTTGAGGGAGTTCACGGCATACTGCACTCTACATTTCTAGAGGGCAGAAAAGTTATATTTTCATGCAATGTCCTAAAGGTACTTTCTGACTGTTTCACTAAAAAGATTTTAACGTCTATCCTTTCTCTGACTTCGAAGGCTCACCTCACCCAGGAGCAGGCCCCTAAGCAATGTCTGCATCCATACTAATGCTGCATTAGCTTTGCTAATTTTACACTGGGATATAGCTTAATATACAAATGAACTGCAATGCTATTACAAAAACTCATGTGTGTATCTGTGTGTGTGTGTGTGTACCTGCAAGGGGCCACTACATTCAATACAGTGACGAAGCACGATTTTCCCATGCGTATGTGTGCATGCATGAGTGTCCTTAACAAGCCAGCACTATTACACAACCACATCTCAAAGGCTATGTGTGTGAGTGTTTATGTGTGCGGGTGGAACCACAAGGGGGGCTGACGCAAGCAGAGGATCCTGTCAAATGTTTTATTTTTAGATGTGTAAAACTGCTCCATTTTCTTCTCTCTCTGTCTCAACTGGGACTCCCCTCAGTTCATCCCGTTTGAACTGCAGATAAAGAAAAGACTCCAATACCATATGGATGAGGGTAACACCGCCTGGAGCGACGAGACAGATTTGCAAATGGGACACAATGAGTGCCGATAAGAGCAGCGTAATGAGACCTATAGCCCGCAACAGTATAGCAATAAAAAACTTATTTCATCCACTGTGTGTGAAATGACCCATCGTCAGAAGCCTGAAGTTGTTGTGTATCTTTCTCATTGTGGATTGGATATTGTGCAATCTGCCAAGTTTCATTTTACAATTACTGTAAAACTGCCTTATCTAGGAAAATGCAATAATTGTTGCCGGATGGTTTCATTATAGTCTCGACATTATTCAAATCATAACAGTTAGGCAAAAGACTTTTGTCAGCTTTCACAAATCTGTATATTAAGCAGCAGAATTCGAAATAAAAAATGTTCATATATTAGATACAGTGCACCGGATGAATGCGCCTGGAAAAAGTCCGTAGACAAATCACACACGTCACAAATAGCTACATCCTTAAGTAGACAACTCACGTAATATTATCGTTATCACACATATACACACAGGAGGGGGATTAAAGATGTGAGACAACAAATGTGAGACACATATAGAGAACCAGTGACAGACTAGCTGCACTTAATATATTATACTACTACAATACAAAGTTCCTATATAATATAGTTTTGTTATTCAAAACTGCAGTATGTGTTGCTGCAAAGGGAGAAGTAAAGAAATGAACAGCATATCAACTTGGCAGCTCTTTAAATCATACTATTCATACTACTAATCAACATAAAATACAAAACCTAAAACAGGGCAATATTGTGATATAAAATAATGGATATGGCTCAATCCTACTCTGAATACATATTTGTATAATAACAACAAAATAAAAGTTCTTTGTTTATTTTTTCCATACTTTGGCTAAACGTCCGTTTTCCATGCCAATAAAGGTCCTTTGAATTGTATTGAATTTAATTGTGTGTCGGGTGCACATGACAACATGTAGTAATAAGTGGAACCTGTGACAACAGCTCTGCCACTCTGGATACTGTGCAGACAAAACCCAGTGCAGCTACAGTAGAACCAGACTACACACAAAACAACTATCAATTACTACAGGCGTCCGTGGCACAGTGCTGTAATTTACTGAATGCCAATAGACATTTCACAAAGGCTGAAGCAAATCCCTTCACTGTGATCTGAAAGGATAATCACCCGCTGGCTTTTTGACACAAATCAAATGCCTCTTAAAGGTCACAGGAGAGGGAAAGTGAGTGAGACAGTGAGACAGAAACAGAGAGAGAGACAGAAAAATAAAGACAGAACGACGGACAAAGAGTGAAAGACAGCAAGTCAATCTGTCACTTAGCCAGCTGGCCGTGTTTCAAGTCATTAACCAAGTGCTTCCCTTTTCCTTTTCTGTATCACTTCCACTTCCACTGAAGGTAACACTGACGGCACACATACGCAGCACAGAAGGCACCAACTGTGTGGGCATACAGAGCCACATGTATTCATTTACAAAGCTGCCTTTTTAAATTCATTTCATCCACTGAAATACTACTCTGAGCCAGTGGTTTATTCATGTCAATGTTTATCCTGAGGTGCTTAATTGGGGTGACGGATCACTTTCTTTCTCTGTCTTTCACCCTCACATACACGCACACTACAAAAAGAACATTTTAGTACCACCGGTCATCATATCAGCGACAGATTGCCTCCTTTTGCCACTAATTTCTGTTTTATTTACAGTTTACTGAAAAAAATTAAGTCAATATGGGGCTTCTCGTCTTGCAAACAATCTCAAACTTAGCTCTTTCGTTTCCATACACCTATATGCACACATTCACACACACAAAACCAAGTTACCATTAGCTTCAGGCTAATTGTGAAGACACAGAAGACAGTGATAATGCATTTTTGGAAGGCAAGTGACAGACATCGGTGAGAACAACAGAGATATATATGAGCATAAAACATGCATACACACATTCATACATAACACAAACGGAGAGCTACTGACTCAACTGAACCACTGCTTCTCTGACCTGCTACCACACACACACACACACACATGCACACACACACACACACAGACACACGCACACGCACACGCACGCACACGCACACACACACGCGCACTTTATGTGGGTGGAAATGCAGCAGAAAGGTTAATGGGCTCTGGGTTTAATGCACACTCTAATGAGTGATACAGATTTCTTGGTGGTTGTCTGGTTGGAGCATAGATAGGATGCGACAGAGTATCCCATGGAAACTGAAGCTACAACTGCTACTAAATGCTTTATGGAGGATAAAAGCATTAAGCACACAGCACACAGTTAAGCTACAGCTAGAGCAAAATGCCCACAAACATGCTGTCTCTTTTGATGATATTTTTTCTTAGAATAAGTATTTCAAACAACAATGACCCTTACTGGGCTTAGCCATGTTTGTCTTTAGCCCTTGACACAATTACTGTAAAGGTTTGCTTTGACAAATTAAGCCTAATTCAAGGCTCTCAGTCTCATTCTATACTAATTTTCTCTCTGCTTGGTAGGGCTCTCTAATAACTAGCAAAGCAGGCCAGAACCGATTATTCCATTTTAATGAGTCCAATAATGAGTACTCAGACCTCATAAAGCGGCCCAAATTAGGTGCACAACTACAAACACAGAGGAAGATGGGCAATGAATGGCGACTGTGTTTTGATTCATGCCGTGGAAAAGACTGCATTCAAAAGTCACCGCGAGAAAAAGACCAAGCCGCAAACAAAAATGTATCCTATAATCAAGTACCTGTTCAAGCTTTCTGAGCAGCTCCTGCAAGCTGAAATTCAAGCCAATCATACTGGAGTGTGCGAAATGGACTCCTCCCACTCCCTGCAGTGCCTACATCTTCTCTTTTATACAGGTGGATGATCAGCAAGGTGTCAGGACAGGTAGGTTAGTCCTCCTGTGGTCAATGTCAAGGTCAGGGCTCTGATCAATAGTAAATCCAAAGTAGGAACAATCTTGAATCCAACCCCAAAGAAGCCCGGCTTTTGTGTAAAATTCAAACACAAGAGGGTCAAATCCAGGTCGCCGTCCCAAAACAGGCAATTTACACACTCCACACACCCCGTGGCAGCACTTATGCATGCATGCCGGTGTGTGTATTCGCCCAATCCCACCACATGTTCGTAGCATCCTTTTGGGAAAGGCAGCCTAGCCAAACGGGGGGATGACAGCTACCCTGCAGTCATGCTTCAGAGCTGGGACCAGGATTAAGAGAACGATTGGTGCCACTGGAGGTTTGACAAAGTAGAGGCTGGAGGCTGACAGCGGAGTTCCTCCAGCCACAAGTTGGGCACCGAAACTGGGAGGGAAATCCAACAAATACTGGGTGGAGGTCTGCAAAGTGGAGATAACGGTTTGTGTCTTTTAGGGACGAGCAGGCTGATGTAAACATCAGAGTGGACGAGGACAGGTGTGGCTGTCTCCCTCAACTTTGCTATGCTTCCCTTCCTCCACTTCCCCTCCGGGCATGAAGGGAGCCGTTTACACGACGTCCGGCGGTCCGACCCAGGGCAGGGCCAGGGCATTTGTTCTCAATTACTCTGATAAAAAGCACTCTATCCCGGCCAGTCACACTACCCCACACAAGTCATGAGGACAGATGGCGGCACAAAGAGGCACATGGTTTGCCCTCTCGCTCCCCTGAGTGAAGGTAGCAGGCTCGAAGAGACAGAGTCACCTCAGTGTCTGCCTTACAAACCGCCCCTCAGGTCTCTAGCCCCGCTCTGGTCTCGCTCTATCACACCCAGCTAATCACTGCCATGAGCGGGCCACTTAGTCAAAGAATGCCTTCTTCTTTTTCTGGAGCCACGTGTTCCCAGGGAGCTGCCTCAAGACTTTCGGTCCTGGGTAGGGAGACTGACTCGCCGGCCTCCTTGGGTCCAAGCTTTGCCGATTATCTTGTCGCCTCTTGAGAAGACGGAGAGGTCGATCTGTTTGCCATGCTCTTCTTTATCCCCCCGCCCCTTGGGGAGAGGAAACTTCTTAAAAAGTTCCTTCTTTGGCTTTTCGTTCCCCCGGGTGTTGCACAAACTCCCAGGCTGGTCTCTCATCCCTCTCTCTCTCTCTCTCCCTCCCTCTCCCCTTTAAACTAACTTGACACACTACACACCCACTTCCTGAGGCCTGCATGGGCAGAGAGTATGGCAGAGAGAGGAGTGATTCAGAACTTCTGTAGTAAAAGAAGTATTCAAAAGTAAGAAA
>OMLP01044548.1:59877-86994 GCA_900302685.1 Spondyliosoma cantharus
GTAGGGAGACTGACTCGCCGGCCTCCTTGGGTCCAAGCTTTGCCGATTATCTTGTCGCCTCTTGAGAAGACGGAGAGGTCGATCTGTTTGCCATGCTCTTCTTTATCCCCCCGCCCCTTGGGGAGAGGAAACTTCTTAAAAAGTTCCTTCTTTGGCTTTTCGTTCCCCCGGGTGTTGCACAAACTCCCAGGCTGGTCTCCACATCCCTCTCTCTCTCTTCTTCCTCCGTTGCTCTCTTCCTCTCTGGCCACTAGCCCCACTCTTTCACACAGCTGTTTATTATTTTGATCAGTATCCTCCCTTTCCCCTCCTCTCTCTACCTCTCTCTCTCTCTCTCCCTCCCTCTCCCCTTTAAACTAACTTGACACACTACACACCCACTTCCTGAGGCCTGCATGGGCAGAGAGTATGGCAGAGAGAGGAGTGATTCAGAACTTCTGTAGTAAAAGAAGTATTCAAAAGTAAGAAAAAGGCCGAATTGATGGCAGTAAGAAAATTGGCCCAGTGCAAGGGCAAGATGACAGAATCATAGGAATAAAAAAAAGATATCTGTGAGAGTTAATAGAAAGAAAGTGAGGGCAGGGGGCCAAGTGAACAGAGCTTTACTTGTGGAACGTTTTACTTGTCCATGTCAGGAGTATTGAAAACACGGCTGTTATGATAAAAAAGAAAAGAAAAAGGAAGTGAAGTTTGGGATGGTGAGGTGGCTGTGTGTCAAGACAGGGCAGATAGAATCATCTGCACACATTATTCATGCATTTCAATCAATGAACAACACCTTCCTTTGATAGCTCTTATTCAAACTACTGAAGCCAGTAACAGTTCATTTGAATACAATCAGCCTTTAGAGGAATACATTATGCAGTCCCTACTATAGAACAAAGGTGAAATCCTTTGAATGGGTTTATAAATAGAGGTTATAATATGTTTCGAGAGGCTGCGGTCCATAGGGGCTCATGTTAAACAGGTGCAGGTATGAAATTAAAATGCATTCCATATATTAAACCTATATGTGGAAGTGTTTGTGCTATTGCGAGGGAGTGTTGGCATTTTGAACAGCAGGGCAGACATGTGGCGTGCATCAAAGAAACACAGACAGATGGCTGTCAGGTGAGAAAAAAAAGAAAAAATACAATTCAATGTTGCATATTCATAAGAGGAAGACTTTGAAGTGTGCTTAGGTAATTAAAAATATTTGCATACTCGAGGGCCTTAAACAGCATTTTTGATGTATGCCGACAGATATATACTATTTGAGGGCTCTGCAGTGAGGGATGTGAAATTAACTTGCCACATTTGACAAGCAGAATTAATTCAACAATGAGTGGAAGCTGAGATTAGAAGAGGAAAAAAAAGATGAAACGTGTTCGACAAGTTTGGATCACCAAGGGTTTTGACATTTTGACTTTGTGTAAGCAACTCCGATCAGCAACTCACATCCCTGTGATTGACAAAAACAGACACTTATTAACAAATGTATGGAGCTTTAGGCAGGAGATGTGGGGGTGAACGTCAGGCTACATTACTAAGATAAGAGGATTAGGACCATTACAGGGGTGAGAATGCAACGTTTACAATCCACGAGGCAAAAAGAGGAGGAGAGAGGAGTGAAGTTCACTTATTTAGGAAAGAGAGGCAGTAAATATGCTAACACTTTCACCAAGAGGACACAGGCAAAAAATGGCAGAAAATGAATTATACAAAAGTCATCAGAGCGGAGAAGAAAACATGAGGGAAGAAGAGGAAATGAAGAGAGACAGCAACCATTAATTACCAGTGAGGATCGAAGCTGAGAAAATGAAGGCGAGATAAGAAAAAGGTTGACGGATCTAATTTGACATCAAATTATACAAACAGTTTCAAATCAAGGATAACACAGAGTGAAGGGAAACATCAGGGCGTAACATTATGTACAGGTCAACAGAGTCAGAAACCTACTCTCTCTGTCCTCTCCATCGTGGCCTTGGTTGACTTTCTTGACTGCGGAGGCAAACTGTTTGGTGTCAGTATTGTTGGGACTGACTCAGCCTTCCTGGACTTAAAATTGGACTAAGAATTTTTTATTTTACCTAAAACTTTTACAGCTGCACAATATTCTTACATTAACAAAAGATCCAATGACAATGTGTAATGTGAAAGGGGCCTCGTAGTGGTAGAGCCACAGAAAACTTTAGCATCTTTTAGCTCACTGTTTTGGTATTATGGGCCTCAACTTTCCTGTTTTCTCTCACCACTCTCATCAACCTCCTTTTCCAGTCAAAGCAGACAGCCGCTCTTGATAAACACAATGTACGCTACCTGCCTGGCACCAAACAGGTGGAGCGTTTGAGAGCTAAAGAGCCAGACAATTCCATCAGGAGCTGGTGAATACAAAAACAGAGCTAAAAGGAGAGAGATTGACAAGAATTGTGACTACAAATGAATGATAATGTTGGTCTGTGTTCGCTGGCTGTGTAAACAGGCAATTGTTTGCTTTGGCAGTCGGCACAAAAATGTTTTAAGGTGATGTTAATGTTGTGTGGCCGGAAATGATTTTATGCTGCTTTAAACACCAAGTGTGTGGAATTTAGGGAAATATATTGGCAGGATGTAATTTAATGTCATAATTATGTTTTCTTTAGTGTATAATCACTTGAAAATAAGCATTGATTGTGTTATTGTTATCTTAGAATGGGTCTTTCATATCTACGGAGGGAGCAGGTCCTCTTCTATAGAGTCCACCATGTCTCCTCAGGTTCCCAGAACAGAAAAGGTAGGTGAGGGTGATGCAGGGGGGGTATTCAGATGATTGCAATCTGCAACCACACCCCTTGATCCCACCAAAACCTTCAACACGCTGGACTTCAAAGTATAGAAAATCACCTATCCCCTTTTCATCAAAGCAAGCCATGTGCTGGTTCTGGCCTGGTGCTAGTGCTCGTTTGGAGTTGGTTCAACCAATGAACCTTTTAAGAATCGGTTTGCCTTTCCACAGGCAAGACAGTCACCATGAAGACAATCACTGTATACATCTCCAATTTCCCATCACTGCTAGGAGCAACTAAGGCGGACTACATTGACTCTTTACAAGTGCTGCTCCTGGCCATGCATGCCTACACTAGCATCCGAACATGACAGATCCTCGGGCCACGGCTGCCCTGATTTGGCATCCGTAGTGAAAAGTCAGAACACTCTAAAGTTGCTCTGATATTCAGCAGTCTTGTATCATAGAAGAGAAAAGTGTTTGTGCCTCTCAGTTTCCCCCGCGGAGAGCAAGTTGTTTGGCTTTGGAAAACCAAAGAACTGGTTCCAAGGTAGGCACTGGCTCCGAACCAGCACCTGAACTACCTTGGTCAATAGGGATAACTGTGCCAAGAATAAAAGAATGAAGTCACACAATTTATTCCTAACCCTTTAAAAGCTATTCAAATTATATGCATTATTTTTCTATTTTTTCTTTACTCAACGAAGCTAACTGTGTGTGACACAGAGCTTTTTATTCTAAAATACATTTGATCACACCCTCAAACAAATGCAGCTAAATTGTCTCACTACAAACCTTTGAGGAAAAAATATGGAGGGAAGACAGCCAAAAGGGAGAATGGTGAAGAGTCAAAGAGCAACAGCTAAAAGAGTTGAGGCAGTGGCAGAACAGTTTTGCTGTCTTAGATGTCAAGAGGGAGCAGAGGCCCCGCCGTCTAAATAAAGTTGAGCACCCATATCATCGGATCACAAACAGAGCAAATGAACAGCAGAGTGAGCTAACACAAACAAGGCCACATAAACGAAAATACACAAATACACACAGAGCCAAATTTCACAAGAAGACTGGTTTACCAGGGTTCAGCTCAGTAGCTATTCCCCAGTAGGATCATTTAAGATCCATCCAATCCCATCTAATTCAGACTTTCTGCCTCTACAGTGTACAGTGTCAGTCAGAAATCGATGTAGCTGCTGCATTCCACTCTAATTCTCAGCCTCGCAAATAGACGACATCCAATGAAGCCTCTTCCTGTGCCCCAGGTTATCACTGAAACTCCTCTTCCTGTTAGGAGGGCAGCACCCTTCTGGGGAGATTAGGGCCATGATTTTGTGTGTGGTGTGTGGTGTGTGTGTGTGTGTGTGTGTGTGTGTGTGTGTGTGTATGTCTCTGTATGTGTATGGAACTGGCAACTGTGTGCATAGAGACTCCTGCATGTTACAGGGCTCTGGTGCTCTGTGTTCAATGTATAGGATTGTGCATTTAATCAAATGTGCAGCCATGCTGTGGTAGTTGCTCTTCAGCTTTGAAGGTCGTTGAGTGGAGCTTTACTCAGATGCTCAACAGGGTGAGCATTTATTTTCATTGAGAATACGATCACAGAGCGAAGACGTCATGTCCTGCGTATGCTTTGCCTTTTGTCAAGGCAAGGTTAGAGCAGCTCCCCGTTTGATTGTTATGTAAAAGCATGAATGGAGAGACATATTTTGGTCGATGAAAAGAAAAGTGTTGAATGGCATGTATGTGTTATCTGCACTTGTTTCACATCCCGTGTCTTATAAATCATCGATTATGTACACATACGTTAGAAATACAGTGTATATACCAGCTGGAAGGCCAGAAGTATTGCACAAACATAGCAATTCATTCTCTTCACGTTCAGCTCGGTGCTCACGATGCCTGGATAATGTACTTACATCTGACAAAGCCTGTCCACATGACTCCAGTGAAGGCCTTACTAACCTCGTTTCTCTCTGAATCTGAACTTCTATATATCCACACTGCTCCAGATCAAAATCAAATGCCTCCATAAGAAGCAAAACAAGACACAGAAAAGTGTCATGGAAGCAAGCGGAATATGAAGAGCTACATCAAAGCAATAAAGCATGTCCCTGAATCTGTGAACTGCTAATGTGCATGTTAGAAAGCCTCTGTCCATCACTCAATTGACCGCCGACCTCTGCTGATGTGACAGAGCTGCCATTGCAGAAGACGACTGGAGTTGAATGGTCACACGAATCACTAATAACTTATTCCAGGGATCCAATAATGGACCATCAGTCACATCCTTGTCATCATAAGCAAGAAAAAGGGCATCCTGGAATTCATATGTAAACTCCTAAACAGGGAAATTGAAATTGATTAGAAGGGCAGTGTGCTGTTGTCCGATAATCAGCTATTGATTCTGCTGGGCCTTTTGTGTTTTTGTGTGCCTACAACACACTTGGGAGATGACCTTAAGATTGAGGTAAAATGCAGAGGCTCTCAGATGTTAATCCTTTTGCTCGAGATAAACACAGTGGCTTTGCGGTTGCGTGTGAGTGGGTCCGCGGCAACATATACATTAGGTCTTCTCTGGCTGCTTAAAAATAAAAGCCACTCTGTGTTCTGCCAGTTGAATATTTTCAGTGTGAACTAGCGGCAAAAGGAACGTTTTCGTTTTAATTTGGAATTAGAAAATAATTTGGAAGAAACATTATGTAACTTTTTACCTAAAAAAACAGCTTCAAAATGATTTCAATGATAAAGTGTCTTGTAACGGGCTGAATGTTGTCTCTGTCTCAGTCATTCCTGAAACTGAAGACACCAATACGACCTGAAATAATCAGTTCCTGGATAGCAGACCTTATTAAGCAAAAAGATTTCCGGTCGTTGAATTTTAGGAAAAATCAACTGTTTGTTGAATCGAATGAATATTGAAACCAAAGATCCAGTGAAGGCGCCTGAATCTTTATCACCCTGCTCTTCACTGGTGTTCAAAGACTCCCTTCTTCCTTTTATCCCTGCTTTCCTCCAGCGGGGCATCTCTTCCACTTTCTCTCCACTCCTCCACAACTATTTGAAGTGCTCTGCCTCCTGGGAACTAAAGATCTTGACCGCGGTGGGTGGTCCGTCAGCACGTCGCAGCGGTAGACTACAGTGGGGGGAAAAAAAGTGTGATGACGTGATTGATTCTGAAGCTGCTGTCGCCTCCACCACGGGCCAAGATCGGAGTACAATTATCGCATGAGCCTGCCACCTGCTGTGTTTGGTGGGGAGAAACGGGGCCTCAAAGGTTAGGTGACTGCACCAATTAGATTGCTGCGCTAATGACGTGATGTTTCCCGCTGTAGAAGACCACTGTGTGGACAAAAACTCAAGAGGATGGTCCTGTGGAGTTTTGGAGCTGATGTCAAAATAATGGGCCATCACACATCACAGCTAAGACCTCCCAGTTGGAGAAGGGAGGATAAGTGATGATAGAAAAGCTAATTCTATAACAATATGCTTTGAAAAACACACTCTCTCAACACAGAGATTTAAGAAAGACACATCCAAACACCCAGACAGCCTCGAAGTAAATGAGAAAATGGCTGGTTTCGTCATCAAACGACAAAACTAGCAGATGCCAATGGCGTGTGGGCTGGCCTGGAGCAAGAGACAAGACGAGGGAAAATGATAGATGGTAGGAAGATGATGATGAATTAGTATATCCTTAAGTAAATGAAGCAGAAAAGCGAGAAAGACAGCGATAATATCAGTAAAAGAACAGATGGGATCATGGAAATATCCTCAAGAGAGCAACAGGAAAAACAAATGTGCAGGAAGCGAAGCATTGATTTACGGAGGCATGACGGGATTACCCAGGGTTATTTTTCAATTATTTGATTTATTTGTTTTGGGACGAGAGAAAACAGACGGATGAATCATAGGTAGCGTGGGAAAGGGTGTTTTCAAATCCTCCTCTGCCACCCACCTCCACCAAAAAAAAAAACATTCCACATAAGTTACTGATAACAGCCCCAAAATCCACCTGGTAAATGTATACTTTCCAGTACATTTTCATGTACCTACCCACACATCTTCTTGCACATAATCCTTATATCAACTCAAAATGGTTTGAAAAGACTCCTCACTGATACATTTTGCCTTATAAATATTAATTCTGCCCCGCATTTCACCCTCAACATCAAACATTATTCTTGCCTTCCAGCAGCAAACTGAGGAAAAACAAAAAACACCATTCAGAGCCACAAAAGGATGACAATAAAGTTTTCGGACACTGAGCTCATAAAAACTGACCTGCTAGTCACATATTGTTTACGACAGCCTTTTATAGAAGTCTGTGGCATGCTGCTCAGCCCCGGTGTGACATTTACTTTACCTCTGTCTCTGAGACAATTTACTGAGAGTTCACATCGTTCGATGGAGAAGAAGAGTTTCACAGCCCGAGCGGCCCTGGCGGTTCGGGGTTCAGAGCTTTGAGCATGCAGAGATGAAATAATCTGACAGTTTCCGTGCACCCTCAAATAACTGCTGTATCGACCTCACAGCTCAGCTGGGATTTTCAGATGACGCCTGGATGAGAATTAGAGCTTCATCACAGTTAGAAATCTATATATAACACTGTTCCCGTTGATTGAACTCTGTTTGGATCGATGTCCACAACCCGCAATCCACTCTGTTGTGTCAGTCTCAGTTTAATGACACACACGACGTCACTGTAATCACACACTTAAACAGCACATACGGAACACGCAGCACTGATCTGACGATGAGCGCATATTTCCATAGACCGAAATCACACAGCACAGGGGTGTGTGCGACTGCCTTTACGCTATAAACAGAGTTCCTGTCCAGCCCCACGGGGACGAACCACTGGGTGGAACAGCGCAGTGGTTCAGGGGAAAGATAAGATCCTGGAGTTTCCGAACACAGAGTTCTACGCTGTGACAGAACAACACAGCTGTGACATTTCTAGGGACCAAAAGCAACACCACACATTCAGCAATGTTTGCCACGAGTGTATAATATCTAGCTGGCACCGAATTATACGCAAAAGGTCTTCTGCTCATCTAAATGGACCAGATAATTAAAACCGACTAAAAAACAGTGTTTGTGGCGCTTGTTGGCAGGCCAGGGATGTCAGGTGCAGCTACGAGCCAAGCTTAACGATGCGGTACCAAGTAAAACCCAGGCTGGTTTCATCCATACAAATTCGTTGCAGTTACTTTGTACAGAAGCTTAATATTTCGCATGCCGGGAACTCCTACCACACAAGCAAAAACACTCTGGCTATTGGATGCTCTCTTTACATGGATAATGACGGCCAGTGACAGAGCACTCAGTCATTGAAGCCTGTCTCGCCCTAGCAGCACCTTTCTTCCTCGCTTCTTTAGACCGCCGCAGGCTAACCTCATCATATTCTGTGTTGTGATTAAATCTCAGATGCTTAACAAGGTTTGGGGTGTTGCCGAAGTACCTCAGAGTTCTTTAACACACATTACAAATAGCATCGTTTCTGTTTTGTGAACAGAAAAAGCTGCACACATGACTGCATTTGCGGTCAGTCATTATCAATGTCAATTCTCTGTCAGTGGCACCTTATGCATTTATAGAGCCTCAATTTACATACGATTATGATGGAGGTGGAAGGAGAAGATGTTCCTGTAGACCAGACTTTGTACTTTCCCTGTTGGTAATAAAATAAACATTTACTCCAGATTACTGTGTTCAGATTTTGATCTTTTAACATGAGAATTGATCCCGGAACAAAAGTGTTTGGGATTGTTAGTACCGATATATTCGTATCGATCCACACACCACTACCACACTAAGGGTAGCTCAGCTTGTTCTTTGGTGCTCGGGTTGTTTTTAGGTTCAGTTTCTGTGGTTGGGCTGCAACGTCCACACTTAGAGTCCATCTGGGAAACTTTGCTCTATGTCATTAGGCTTCTTGATTTAGGTCTGAAAAGCCAAAAAGGTTTCAAAAAAATAACTTTTTAAAGTTTAAAACGTCCGTGGGATTACACAAGAAAACCAGACACAGAATTTTTATAGAAAGAGAAAGGAAGGTCAAGAGGAGAAAGAATCAGACTTGATCCTCTAGCCTGACAGAGGAGAGGAGGCTGCAGATACAGTACAACAGCCAACACATCCCTGTTCTGAGTCACTAGAGTATGTAACAAAAACCTGCTGCATATCAGGCGAAATATGGCAAACCTTCGCTTCTGTTTCAACGCTTTGCTGCCATTACCTCCAAGGTTTACATTTTAAACCCCAGAACACTCAAACAAACACTAAGAATTCTTTGCAAAACACTATTAGAGCCGTGCCAAACAAAAACAAAGCCAGCGATGCTCTGAGAATACACAATAAGCCTGAGCTTGGAATACCTGGTGTTAAGGGATATGAGGCAGTGAGGAGGATGACACTGACATAGTGGGCGCGTAAGTGTATGATGAGTTCTTTTTATTGCGGTGCAGTTTTCTGGTTATATGTGCTCCCTCCACACCCCTGCTCCACCATCCTACCCCTCACGTAAACTCTTCATTCCTTCTCTTAGTCATATCTGTCTTCTTCCGCTGCTCCTGTAAACTCCCCAACTCCTTTTTCTTCCCCTCTCACTCCTCCACCTCCTCCTCCTCCTCTATCTCTCACTTTCAGCACTTCTATTTGATCCGTGTCATCTCCCCCCTCCTCCCTCTCGTTTCCTCCCAGTTAGTTTATTGCTCAGGGAGGGTGAGTGAGATATCTAACCTCCACAGGTCGCCCTCCCTCTGAGCTCAGCCCCCCCGCCTCCAATCTCCGCAACAACTGGCTGACGGTTGGCTTATTACTCCCTGGAATGTTTACTGTAGGAGAGCAGGCCTATAGCATTGCAGTGTTGTTCGGTCGTGCTGTGCCAAATTACTTCACCCATCACTCAAACACGGTTGAAATCCCTGTCCAATCATCTGCCTCCCTCAACTTCCTTGTTCATGCATCTCTCTCTACTTATCTCACTGCCTTTACCGCATGCTGTTATTTCAGACCGCAAGTTGGAAACTACTAGCATATTTTTGAGTGAAATCACTGGAGGTTAATCTACAGCACCCTGATAACCGGTGTGCCCATCAGATTTAGAGTAGATTTGACTCGGTGTCCTCTCAGCTGGAGAGCATTTTACCTCAGTCTAAACTGTTTCATGCACTTGCCTGTAGCTTCATATTCAGTCTCCCTCTGTGAATCCATTACAAGTTTTGATGAATGTCATCAGTGTACAGAACCACTTTCCTCCCCAAAGATGCTTTTACACAGTGCAACAACTTTATGCATTATGTGGACTCAGCTCAATTTTCTTCATATGGACGAGCGCTGAGACGTTTCTCACTCCACAGGGGACACGGTAAGAATAAGAAAAGTGAAAGGAGAGTCTTCATGTAGTCTCTATGGTTTCTCTTGCAAAGTGCTTCATCTCTAGAGATACACTTCTCCTGTTCATCCCTGACAAAAGCAATGTTCTATAGTCAGCACCATACAAATTCTATTCTTAAATGAGCCACCCTCTGCCCATTTTCCTCCATTCTCACTTACACAGATCTTGCTTATACCCTGTTGACTTTCACACAGGGGAATAACCAGTAATCTTCTTCGTCTTCATGGTCTTATCAGGTTTCTCTCCTGGGATCAGATCCAGCTCTTGTAAAAAAAACCTTGAAGTCAGGGCAGCAAACTACTCCAAACTCGCCTGTACCACTACTCCCTCCAGAGGAGGAATCAGGCCCACATGAAAGAGCTTTTTTCACTTTCCTGCACGCACACCTCCCCTCCAGTTTGACAGGAGTCGACCTCCAACACAGGCTGCCTCAGGGCTCGGCTGTCACTTCAGCAGATTTCCTGAATTCACAATACACTTACTTACTAACAAGCCAAAAAATCTTTTCAGACAATATTTACTATTTTATTCTGTAGCTATGAGAAAGGATCTCAGAAGGTGGTAAATTACTAAAGTTCATTCCATTTAGTAAAAGTAATAATGCCATTAGTTTTCATAATATATTTTATTGTAATTTTTACGTCCACCAAGGAGGTTGTGTGTATGTTTGTTGGTTGGTTTGTCAGCAGGGTTACACAAATACTACCAAACAGATTTCCATGAAACTTGGGTAGAGGATTGGTCTTTGTCCAGAATAGCCCCTATTAACTTTTGGTGTGGGTCCAGGTAAAGGGACAGGAACATTTAATTTCTCAGAGAATAACACACAGAAAAAAATCCAGTGTATTTGATCTGGAATCCAAATAAAAATCTAGATGTAGCACATTTAAAGATGTTTTCATTGAGGGTATTCATTTTTTCAGCTGTAATAAGGTAACAAATAGGATATTGGATCAGGCTCGATTGAATTAAAAGGGACTGTTGGACCTCAGTGGTATGCGCTCATGCAATTCTGGTTACTAATTTTAAGATGGTCAATCAAAGAAAGAGGTACATTTATAATGAATTCATATAATGAATCATCTTAACGCAGAAATTAAGTTTGCTGTGAAATATTTGAGGAATTGTAGTTGACTTATTATTATAGACAATGATGTTTCTCTTCCCTATGGATCTACTACTCTTTTCAACTGGGTCCAAGATGGCGGCACGCATGGATCGCCAGTCCCTGCGTCTCTACAGATTTTGCGAATTAGTGGCTATCTGCTTGTTTGTTTCAAGTCTTCTCGTTAGATGCTAACTACATTTCGTCATGTCTGTACTTGTACTGTGCACAATGACAATAGAGTTGAATCTAATCTAATCTATGACCTTTGACGTAAAATTGATAAAACGAGCCGTTTGTTGTGTTTATGTTGCTGTCGTGTGTATAAATGTGTTTGATTTTATGTGAAGAATCGCCAATGCCTATGCAGGTGCGAATGGGGATCCTAATAAGAAAATAAAAAGATAAAGATAGAAGCTTGAGATCAGGAATACATACGTTACACAGAAACAAACACACCCACCCACATACTGTATACACACACTTAACTTGTACTGCTGTTGGACGGGATACAAACAAAACAAGACGTTTTCCTGCTCCGGGACTCCTTAACAGATTTAACTCATTCAAAACTCTTCCTTTTGTGTGACTGAGATATGGGATGATGCAGATTTTATACTGAGATATCCATCTGAACTCAACACTCAACTCAACTCCTTAACATTAAATTCCAGCAATTATTCATCAGACTAATTGGCTACACACAGGAGTCCATACACAACTTGTTCGTGCTACTAATGAGATGTATTCTGTCAGACGTAAACTGAGGCGCACACTGAGTTTCAACGGATTCATTCGGCTGGAATAACTCCCAGCATCAGTTTGGTGCCTACCTGATGCCCCCGCAAAAATGGTAATGCCTACATACACTACAATCAATAAGACGACATGAAAACTCAGTGATGTGGTCCATTACAGGTTGTTAAGGGTCACTGAGATGATTCAAAGCTCGGTTCCAAAAAAAGAGAGTGAGATAGGGTATCATTAATCTGCCAGTCAGTTTTTGGAGCCCATTAACAGCACAGTTGAAAAGACCGGCAACTAAATAGCAATTTGAAAGTTGAATAGTGTCAAACAGTAGACAGGTACCAAATATCATGTTTGTGAATCAAGACAGTCTGCCTCGCTTGTCTTTCAATGAGTAAAATGGCTGCCCCTCAGTGAGGTATGTTTATGTGATGTTTTAGGGGAATGTAAATTAAAAGTCATTCATCTCTGCTACTCTTTTGAACTCATGTTACAGAATATATAGGAGTCATACACCACTGTGTGCAAGGCCATCATTTGTTTCAATGACAAGGCATGCATGCACGCACGCACGCACGTGCACACGCACACGCACACGCACACACTCACACACACATACACAGTTTATCATATAGTGCTGGGAGAGGGGGCGTTCTCATTTTTCATGATTAAACTCAATCACTCTCCTTCCTGGGAGGACAGGGTCAGTCCAGGACAAGCGAGGGGAACAGATCCACACATAACAGATGTCAGAACAAGAGGGGAGAATGAACACATTCAACGGCCCAATTCATTCAAATGAATAGCTATGATGCAAAATGCATCTTTTCTGGAAAAACATCATCTGTCATCTGTTATATAGATGTCTCCACAGCTATTTGTCATTGTTGAGCTAATGAGGAAATTACATTTCCAAACTTCACAGCATTTCCACTTGAAACTAAATGTTTGTGGTCCAAAAAAGACATAAATGGTTGACCATTCAGGAGCTTAAAAAAAAAGAAAAAAGGATTTGTATTATTTGAGTTTGCCGTACTATGCTGCCTCTAAAGGTCCTTTGAAAAAGGTGGAGTTGCTTCTGCATTTATATCATTTCACACATTCTTATGACTTTACCTGAAAAATATTTTGCAACAGCATAGGACCAATAAGCACACAGGGTTTCCGCCAGTGTATTGCAAGACCGCCGTCCTGCCAGGCCTAAATTGACTCCCCGCCGGGATTAAGCATCAGGGAAAATATACTAAATATGTTTATGTAAAACTAAAGCTACTATACAAGTTGCAACTCCTTTAAGGAATAACTCAGGCAGGGCTGCATGTGTAACGTTAGTGAGTGTGTCACACGGAGAGAGAGAGAGAGAGAGAGAAAGAAAGAGAGAGAGAGCGTGTGTGACGGTGGGTATGAATCTGTGTTTACATATTTGTTGGTCAATAAATGCCATATCTCCTCATCACACAAGCCAAGTTCAAGTGTCTTGCTTACCAGCAATTGATTAAAGTAAAGGTTAGCCCAACAGTTAGCGACAACTTCGATGCAGGCTCACTTAAGTTGGACCAGCCATTCAAACTTGAGTGACAAGCTGCTCCCTCCAACCCCTCAAGACCCCTGCAATAAAGACACTTGGGCGTGTGGCAACTTCTCTGAAACGCTGAGCACCTGTTTGTCCAGTATCCGTTACTGAGAGGGCAATTTTGAACCAGACTACATCGCAAATTTCAGAAAAAACTGGCAGGTTGTAAATGAGATCTCAGGGGGTAAGAATTGTTTGACAGGGCCAATTATAAATGTTTTGCCTCAGTTGTGTAGGAGCACACAAAATTTGATGGTGCTACACAAACACATGCCTTTAACTCAGAAGTCAACACTACTTTGATCAATCAATCGAGAAACGTTCACTCTTTTCTTCCTTACCCACAAAGTTCGTGCGGATTATCACACCATAAGACAACAGACAAACAGACTGAAGGGGTGAAAACATAACAAAGTCAAGTTGCTGTTTTTTTTGTATGCAGCACCTTAAAATGACCTCACTGTGGAAATCAGGGCAAATGCAATCCGCCTTCTACCAAACATATGAGGCGAGGACATGGTGACACAGCTTTAAACTTGCACTTACAAGTACACAAGGGGGTTATTCAAATGAATATGCAAGAGGGACAGGGACGGAAATGTGTGTGGCCTGAAAAGATTGACATTTAATTCTCGCCTTAATTCGCTCAGAGGGAAATCGTTTTGAGCCTGTACAAAAATACACACATCCTCCAGTTTGATCTGTCTGTGCCTTTTTCTCTGCCTCAGACTTTCTGACTAATCAAACAAAAGCCACGCTCCCAAGAGCGGTGTTGTAAGACAAGTCAGACGCTTCAGAGCAAAGAAACCTAAATTAGACTAATTAGACAGATAGATAAAAACTATAAGTGTGCAAAAGCAAGACTGAAAGAAAAGCAGCTAAAAGGAAAAACAAGGTATTCATTGGGCTGTAAGTGTGGCAGTGTCTGTGTGCAAGCTTCAATTTCTGGGTGATTGCATGAGAACAACACTTTAAACACTGTGGGATATGTGTGCTACCTAAAAGAACTTAATGAACAAACAACAGCTGCTTCCAACACTGAGGAGCAGGAGTACGAGGAGTGGGAGGAAAACGAGAGAGATGAGGAGAAAAAGGAAAGGAGCTCTGCTTGTGCTCATCTGGGCCTCTGCTGCGTCTGCCATGGCTCAGTGCCTCAAATGAAGATGAGACGGGGGAAGGTGCGGTGAGAACAGTGGCAAACACGCACAGACTGGGCCAGCCCCGTGGAGGCCGCGCCGCCGCACACTTCTCAAACGGCACCGAAGGAGGCACAAATGTTACGTAAGTATGCCGTGTGACTTCAAAGCCACAGATGAATGCAAATGTACCTGTTAAACATCTTTCTGCATGCCTGGGAGATCTGTGCGTGAGTTATGCCGTGAGGCCGTATGACATTTGAATTGATGGGATAATAATGAGTTAGTCTGTCAGAAACGTACAAAATCACCACCCAGAGACTTTTTAAATCGAATTCATGGCCAAGCAGAGATGGAGGAAGTTAGGAAAAAGGGAGAGACGGGTAATCTAATGAGTCACTGCCCGTCCAATGTCTTCAAATATAACATTAACATGTTTCAGTCCGCACTCCTGACCATTACTCACCACTTTGGGTCAATGTTCTTGGTCAGTTTCCCAGAAGAAGGGAACAAGCTAAAAAAGAAATGAATACAAAGAACTAGACATTCTGGATAAAGAGCAATTATTAAGTTAGTCTAATAAAATTTCTTAAATCTCTTGAAATCATCCCCATTTTTAAAATGCCGCCAGATGATTCCATGGATATCTTATCTTTGAAAAAAGAAAAATTGGCAATTGGCTTTACCTGCAGTTACAACCTGGCTTCACATTAATTTATTCACGTGTCGTCATTAACAAGCGGGAACAAACTGTCCAGCTCTGTTACCGAGCAACTCAATTCCCTGCTATGGGAGTTTCCATTCATTTTCTCACTCAGTATGACATTATAGGAGTCCAGTATTCTGAAAGGTCTATACTTTTCACAAAGTAACAAAAATGAAGCTGGAGTTTTTTCAAAATCCAAACACTGAGAAAGATGTTAATGCAGCTGTAAGTGGAGGAAAACAAGTGTGTCTACCTGTGCTGAATGAATGAAAAGGCTGAGGTAATAGCATAAAGCACTAACAGTGAAGGTCCCTGTCATGTGCAAGCTAGTAGAGGTACAATAAAAAGGAACAATCCAATTGTGAATCAACACCAAGCACACACAACAAGCTCACACAAAACGATAATGTCTACTACCTATCAAGCACAAAATGGCATAAAGTCTGAGTAGCTATACTGAGGAGAGACAAACATCTGAGAGGCAAAAGAGAGTTATTTTTCTTGGAATTGGATTTAAACTCCATATGCAGCCAAAAATAATTCAAAAGAATAAGTAAATAAAGACTCCCGAAGGGGGATCCGTGTTTCTTTGGTACTGTTTCACATGTGCGGAACCGCGTACACATAGGGTTGTTTTTTTTGGTGTGTGTGTGTGTGTGTGTAGCTGTTCTGAGCTCTTCAAATTAAAAATCTCTGAACTGAGCTGGTGGCCCTTTTTTTTCTTTTTTTCCCCAGGCACCCGATCATGTATTAGGTTGGTTCAGAGCACACAGCCAACATATTAAGAACTTGATAAATTAATGCACAATATCAGGCAATGTTGCTTCTTTCTGCAGTCTAGTGGTCAAAATCCCTTCATGCAGCTTTAAAGACCCCAGAGCGAAAAAAAACTTAAAGGAGTGTTTCAACATTCATCATAATTTGAGATGCTTGCTGTGCAGCTAAATTAGGTAAGGACTAAGACAAACAGATAAAAAGTGATCAACAGAAACGTAGGGACTGATATCAGTGTTCCCTCAGATCTCAGATCAGTTCTTTTTATGATGACTATTCACAGACACACACCCACACACACAGGGTCGCATCTCACACACACACACACACATATTTATACTGTCTTCTTTTTAATCTGTAAGTAGAGCCTTTGATCTGCCTCGATGAGGAAACGCATATTCAAAGGCAGCAAGAGCGAGAGATGAAAGGCCTGTCCAATTATGGTGAACTAAAGCGATCCCTAAAACATGCACTTGTTCATAAACACTTGTACACATTAGTTGGATACGCTTCCGAAAAAGTCCACACGCCAAGACATCTGCAGCGTCGGAGAAGTTAGGAATCGTTACAAATACATAAATTAATCCTGTTAATCATCGAAATGGAGAGAAGGCATGCTGACACATCATTAGGAACGAACAGTTTGACTTCAAAGAAAAGTGACACATTAAAGGAGTTGTTACAATAATCCAAATAAGGTACATCGATAATAAATTAGGAGACATGACGGTTATTTGAAGGGTCATCGCAATTCTTACTGACACCGTTCTTGACTGATTTTCTCATACAGTAAAACTATGGCACAACAGAGCTGTCCAAAATGTGTGTCTGTATCTGACATACTGGCTATTAATAAACACACTAATTATACATGGTATATTATGTTGGTCATGGTCATGGCATCTATAATCCTCTACTTACTCACTAATCTCCTTGGTTATGCTCAGCCATACCACCCCACCATTCAATAAATTACCCACATATGAAAACACACCTTGAGAGCTTCACACAAACACTGAAAAATATAATATAAAATATAAATATAACAACCTACTTTTTCATAGTATTGTACATAACTTTCTGCTGTTGTCATAGCACAAGACTTATAAACTCAAATTCATGGATTGTTCTTTGTTGAAATGGGCTCCGTGGATTACTTGTTGGCTTGTCATTGATTTTATGGTCTGTTTCAAAGGCTTGTCTAATCAGTGAGCCTTCTGCTGTTACAGCTGTAACGTGGAGATTCTTTTAATAGAGCAAAAAGCTGACTTGCCACTGACGACTGAAACACTGCTGTTTTCAAAGGACATTTTGCATTCGGTAATCCGAATGTGATGCGAAAGAAAACGATCAAAGCAGCACAAGAAACATATGACAAAGTATTCTAATGGATGTCATTTTACTGCCTATATTTAGCATAAATGGCTTATAAAAAGCATCTGTCATGCAACAAGAATCTACAGTCAGGCAGTGCTTCAAATTCAATGCTTATGTAATGCTAAGAATGCTGTTTTTTGTTAGCATGCTGATGTTTGGCAGGAATAATCACTGTCATGTTCATCATCTGTGTTAGACAGAGAGAATAAAACATGCTATAAACTTATACCATTCAGCCACTGGTAAGTGGTCACACTCAAGGCATCAGCTCATCTCTTGAGTGCTTCTTCCAAGGGGGAAAACACCATAAACGAAATAACCTTTCATGCCACATCATCACCTTTCATGTCATACATCACTTTTAACAGCGATGATAAGCTCTTTAATGTCGAACATACTGAGAAAATGCATCACAATGTAAAATCCAGATCCTTTTAAGTGGCAGCAATATCCACCCGGGGTAAGTGCGAGATGACCGCTAAGATCCATTTCCATGCCTGTGATTTGCATCTACTTAGTAGTGGCGGGTATGAGTGGTGTCAGCAGCTGCTCACCTTTTGATACCCAATTAACCCACCTCTCACCCACTGCACCTTTGGCAGCTGTAGGACGGAGAGTAGGAGAGAGGAATACTACTGGCTGAAACTGTTTAATTTGGAGTTTTTGAGTTGTCAGATTCAGAGAAAAGTTAAACTATAGAAGCGGGCCCTAGGCACAGTGGGAACTAACGACTTTATAATGCCAACGCACAAACTGTAAAACCGGATGAAAAACGACAACAGAGTAAAAGTATAAAGCACTGAGGGCTGCAGCGGCTGCAACAGGAGACCTTTAGAAATTCATTGTCTCACATGCATAATCAGTGAGGTGGAAGCTGGAGAGGATGAGAAAGCCAGAAATGCCTTAAGTCCAGAGATAGTGAGTAATGTGAGGTTATTAGTCATCTGTGGGAGGTCTGCTACAATCGCTTCCCTCAATCTACTATTGCAGAGCAAATAAAAGGGTCACTCTACTGTAGAAGGTTAGCGCTCAGTTTCTCAGCACAGCTCCTTTTGCAACCGTATAATGTAGATTAGCATATGCATGTTCTGAGTGGCACCGCTTAAAAAAAAAAATAATAATACAGTTCCCCCTTTTTTAATGAAGCCTGAACTGCTGAGCCGCCCTCCCTGATGATAGCAGCCTCGGAAATTGAACCTCGTATGTGGCTTCTTTTTTTTTCCCCCAGACTGAAAAATAATAAAATAATAACATCCTTTGAAGAATCCAGGACATCCTGGTGATAGATGTTTACCATCACGAATCTTCCACGCGCACACGATTTAATTCACTGTGTGACGGCCTTAAACCGAGTCAGCTTAAAGCAGAAAGTACAGTGGACTGAAAAAAAGTGTGTGAGTGATAAGAAAAACTAAAAGCAACTGAGTTTGCATTGACGCTGAGACTATCTGCACTCAACAATCTGATTGGGTGAAACTTCAAAAAAAAAAAGAACATTACTGGATTATGTTTTTATAAGTAAATTGAAAAATTCCAACTCTGCACTTATTTTGTCCATTATTCTCCCACCACCGACGTGATTGTCATCGCACCGACTCGGAGTCTGACGGCTAGATGTGATTTACTCCTCATGCCTCTCTGTTAGTCCACTTAACCCTGACTGGGAGAGTTGTGGTGCAGTAATTGGCTTGACTTAGAGCCCAATCTCTAAATCACGTCGCCGGCAAACTCACAGCCACACACACAAACAGTCTTCACGTATATCACCTAACATTCATTTTACTCCCCTTGACCACTTCTTCCTGATACAGCACTCTTTGGACACATTAGGATGTTCCAAGGTTTCAAAAATCGACAGGAGCCTAATAGCGGAGCCCATGCTGTGAGCTCTTTCTCTATCACTCACGAGCAACAAACACATGGGCGCATTTCGCACGGGGGTAAATGTATTAAACGCAATGGCCCAGAGTAATGGTCAACATTGCAGAGCTTCTCTTCTAGGCCAGCCAGTATTGATTCAACTCAAAAGAGGTGCTCTAAAAGCTTTAGGATAAGTGCTATGAGAATCATCTCTCTCCACTTGTTTACACCTTCTCACACACTGTGGTCCTGCAGAGGCGAAGAATCAGCTCTGCAGCACAAAGGGACCAAATTACACAGACAGGATATGCACTGTTCTCCGGCAATGCCATCCTTAATCTGACTGGTGCTGGCTAGATTGAGTTTTAGATATTTAGGAATCTCTACCATCAATCTATGGAAATTGAGCAGGAAGTGATGACTCTGTTATGTTGACAGGCATAAAAGAAAAAAAGGGACCATTAGTGATACATGCTAGTTAGGTGTGACCTCCAGACTGCCAGGCACTAGAGACAAGGACATGGCACAGGGAAAAAGTAAAATATGAAAAGAGTGAAACAGAAGACAAGCTGCATGAGGAAAAGTCAAACCAAGATGATCTATTACTATTCGCCATGATTGATTTCCTTTTTTACTTATCTGTACTAAAGCACTGAAAGATTTTTGAGTGAGGGAAGCAGAGTTTAAAAAGACTATGGCCTCATTACGACACTGACAGAAAAACAAATTCTGTTGACTTCTGATGGATTCAGCAAGCAAGATACAGTGAATTACATTGTATCCTTAGCATTGTTATCGCAACAACAACATTTTTAAAGATACAGCTCAGAACGATTTTTTTCAGTGGGACATTGCTGCGGCATGCATTGCATCTGACTCATGATGTAAAAATGTGTCTCCACTGTGATTGGCCCGGCTGTGACTCTGAAACACTGGGACATCCTCGGGGTCAAACAAAGGCCAGCTTTGATATCGCAGCAGTGTGGTGCAGACACAAGGCAGATGCCAGTCTCATGTCTGAGGGCGCAGCATCTGTGCCATTTATGTTAATGGATTCAGGGCACTGCTTTATAAAACACAGGGGGCAATGAAAGCTGCAGACTGTATGTATTTGTTTTTAGAAAAGGTGAGTAACTGTCACGGTTGGTTCTGATGTTATAAACTATTGTTATGTTATTACATTACATTACACAACAAGTGAGTATTTTGCATTCTCCAACCATGAACTCTTTCTTTTGTTGTTGGAATGGTCACACTTGCTGAATTACTAAGGTTTAATATCCAACAAAGGATTTGGACGTTATGTTTTTACCAATGAATGGTTTGTTGGTTTGTCAGCAGGATTACACAAAAACTACTGCACAGATTTCCACAAAACTTGGATTGTGGATGGGTCTCTGACCAGAGTAGACCCTACAAACTATTGGTGTGAATCTAGATAAAGGAACAGATTTAGAATGTCATTCTCACTCTCTTTAACTTTGCAAGATAGGGTTTTTTTTGGACAATTGTGTTAATTCCTTGTGGAGTAATGCCAGGAAATTGCTGGAAAGGATCAGCCATTTTAAAGTGGCTGGTATCTATAAGTGAGTACGATGCCATAAAGGGGAGTAATGGGCCTTTGTGGAGGTATATGCTCTACTGAGTCCCATTCTACTTAAGTCTGCAACATATATACACTTGAAACCTTTCCGGAAAGGGTTATTGAACAGAAAAAAAATTGTTGTAGGTTCTGCAGCTTTGTGATTTATTAAAAAAACAGGATGTAACATAAAAACAAGTTCTTAATTCTCAAAGGAATGTTTTTCATAGTCTTATGCTCAGATAATACTTTTTTCGAGAATAAAATGCCAAATAGCACAGAAACGATTTCAGCGATAGAAATAGAAAATCATCCCAGTGTAAACACAAGCAAGCAGGTGATCCTTCATCCGATATGAGAATATGAAAATCAGCAAGTTAGCAAGTGACTGGCCAACAGATATATGCAGCACATATTGTTATCATAAAGGTCATCCCATGAAACTAGACTGCATCAATAAAACAAAATGCCACCGAAAGGCAGCATGACAAACAATGTCAGCCGCCTCAAAGCGTCAATAAAAAAAAAACGTAAGGCGCCATAGGCTGAAATGAAAAATATTATCAAATCAATTCAGATTTCTTTCTTATAGAAACAATAAAAACAACACAAATCTCCAATGAGAGTATGAGAGCACAAAGTAAGATCATAATAGCAGAGTTGAAAGAGAGAATGAACAACTTTGTCTCTCTATAGTCTGTATACAGTCTGTACATGTGCCTTATACATTCTGTCAAAGGAGTGGAGCAACAACGAGCTAGCAGTGAGTCAACCTATTTAACTGGCACAATAAGTAATGACACATGCCATTTCTAATACGCTCAAAATAGCTCAAGTCTGGCACAGGATTTTTTTTAAAAATCAAAAACGCATTGCTACAAGTGGGCTAGTTTGAGGGATCATGGCAATACTGGACCATGAATATTTGGCTAGATTTACAAAGACAGATTTCTTCCGGCTAGGTTTCTCGTTTGTTCCAGAAGTAGCTGTTGGTGTATCTTTCTTTCCTTATTGATTTTCCATCAAATACATACTGTACAAAGCAACGTGCAATTTTTTGATACATGCATCAGTGAAGAGGAACATCTGAGATTTTGCTGTCAGCATTTAAAATCAAACTTGTGAGTCTTATTTAATCACAAAAGTGTCCAAAGAACACACATATTATCGCTGAGATACAGCCTTCATGGACTATGAGTAAACATAAAATCCCATTAATATGCACACGTTGGCTTCTTTGACAACTACAAGTGTGTTTATCTTTAAAAATACAGTCAGTAAGTTCTAATTAAGTATGACAAGATTTACTTTTCTTATCTCCTCAGTGCAAATAAGAAAAAAAAAAGATGAAATACAATTGTAGGAAGCCATTATGGCACCTGATGCCAAGAATTGCTATTTTAGTGACTGCGGTACACCGAGGCCTGAAACAGCTTAATCACTGTAAAGAAAGCAGCCACTTATAATTGTCAGTCGAGCATTAACAAGGCACTCAGTACACTAAGTACAGAGGGCGATTTAGAGGCAGCAGAGAGGTGAGCATAAAACGATGGAAATAGAGAGTCAGAGACAGAGGGTGTATGACGTCTCGACTGTGCAGCCAATCGGCGTGAGACTCACTAACACCAGTCAGCACCTCCAGTGTTAAAGCCATTTATCAATCCAGTCTGCTCCGTGACAAACTAGAAAGAGTAGCACAGCTGCTCACCCGAACGTGTGTGTGTGTGCGCGCACATGTATGTGTATGAGTTAATTAGGGTGTACTAGTGAACTGAACAATTAGGCGATGAGCGACACGTCTATGGAAAAGGTTGGAGCCCTGAATTGATTTAG
The DNA here is from genome assembly GCA_900302685.1 of Spondyliosoma cantharus. Lineage (NCBI taxonomy): Eukaryota > Metazoa > Chordata > Actinopteri > Spariformes > Sparidae > Spondyliosoma > Spondyliosoma cantharus. Next base: position 82,707 of record OMLP01044548.1, read on the forward strand.
CACCTGATTAAGGCACGGGTCTGTCAGCGCAGGTATATAACTAGAAACAACAGGCTTAGACAGAAGAAAAAGGGGTAATCCCACGCCGATAATGTTTAAGCCACATCAGGCCAAAAAACTTCTAAGAAAAATGAAAAAAGGAGACAGAGATGAAATAGAGAAAAACTACAGCACTGCCTATGATTACCCTGCAATGATATTGGAGAATAGTAGATAGCCTCGGAAAACTGAGTCATACCACAGACTTAGCCCGTGGCCATCTTCCATTACTGTGACTATTTGTCCTCTCCAATTCAGTGCCTTTAAACATGCAGTTTCCAGAGGCAATTCAGCAAAAACAGCACATCAGCCCGATATCCATCCATACTACTGGGAATATACAGTTCTGGGGTTTGGGAGCCATTCAATCAGACCTTACAAATGTTTCATTTGATGAAATGGCATTGTGGCAGCGATATAACCTGCAATGCCCCAGGGAGTTTAGGCAGGACATTAGGATTCAGTGTGAATTCACGTCCGAGTGCTAAGTGCATTACATCTCGCTCAGCTGTGGGTGTTTGTAAGTCTTCTGCATTGTTGCATTTTTACAACAGAATCTCAGAGGTGCCTCATTAATTTCATCAAAGATGAACTCCGGGCGGCGTTTTAGAATTCATCTCACATATGAAAAATCGGCCATCAAAAGTCAACATTAATTTGCTTACACAACAATAGGAAATAGAAGTACTGTTTTTTGTTATTTGACACTTTGGAAAGCCGCATTTAGTCTTGTTTTGTTCTTTTTGTACCCACAGAAAGGGTTGGTGAGGTTTTTTTTTTAAAGAACAACTACATAAGCCAGATACAATTAATCTAATGCACGCCGTTTAATGCGAGCCAGTTTATCATAATGGAAGCCATTAAAAATATCTGTACCAGAGGTTTGAATGGCTGGGAATGAACAATGAACAACCTCTTGAAGCCCAGACTACAAATGAGCATGAAAGCTGTCTCTTTTCCCTAAAACACTTTACCGCCAGTCTGGCCATCTCTTACCTTGACTGACATTTGTCATTAACAAAATGGAGAGCTTCCTACAATTGCTGGGCTCATGAATCACTTAACTAAGATTTAGTTCATACACTCGGGTCACTTGTTTCCTGAGCTTTATGGACCCAGTCTCCTGATTTCTGATTAGCCTCTGGCTCTGCTAGGAGCAGTCTGCATTTTAATTACAGCTGAAACAAAAAGCTCCAATTCATAAATAATCCAATTTTTCTCTCAGGATGGAAATATGACACCCATTAAAAAAAAAAAAAAACCTGCTTTAGTCCTGTTACTTCAACATCAAACAAAATTACTGAAGTGCACAGATGTCATAGTAGTTGTGGATCATGTTGTTGTCTGTGCAAAGGTGTTGTTAAGTCACACAAAGCTAAATAGCAATACGCTGAGGAACATGAGGGCATGAGGCCCGAAAGAACCAGTAAAAGGGGGTTAGCGTGTTTCATGTAGCAGTGGTGAGGTGGCGAGGGTTACAGCTCGTGTCAGGACTGTTTTGAGCGGTCAGCCTTGATCCCCGTTTGCTGTTACGAAACTGCAACCTTTACGCAAACTGGCTCTGGCACTTCTTTAGCCGTGACCAAACTACCAAAGTATATTTCCGCTTCATGTGTAGGGTGAGATGACATTTCTTGTGCCTTCATTATTTTTCCTTTTCATTTCCTCTCGCTTGCCCGCTCGCTGGTTCTTTTTCTCTTCCAACAGGCAGCCTGTGACATTGTCAAGGCAACCATTTGCAGTTCATGCTTGCTGGCTGTACAGTATTGTAACCCATGCACAATGAAGCTCTCATCTTGTTATGGCTGTCTTTGTGTTGCCATGGAAAGGTTTGATGCTATGGACACCTCCTTGGAGTGAGATGCCGTCTTAGATGAAGGAACTTTGATTATGTTCTAAGGTAAAATAAGATGGAGCATGAGGCCAACACAAAGTCTGGTCCACAGTCACATGGCTATCGAACCATAGGGAATGGCAGTGAAGAGTTACCTGAGCTCAATGATGAAGGTCTATTAAGTATATTGATAACGAAAACGAAAACAAAATTGAGTACTAGCGTTATAGTACTTGTGACTTGGCGATTTCATCTTTGCATGTTCCATATTTGTGTCATGTGAGTGTGGGATCTGGTCTGGTCTTGCCCTGCCTTGGTTTTGATTTAGTCTCAAACCCTCAAAGTCTCGGTCTTGTCTTGGTCTTGCTGTCGATACACTCGAATCTTGACAAACACTCTGAGAACTACTAAGTCTGTTAGTCGACCTCTAGACCGCCAAGCTGGCTGTAAGGCAATTAGTTGGATCACAGAATTCAGGTGAACTTTAATTAACGGTGCAGATCCCACTGTCTACACTTAAAAAATGATTGGCTAAATGATGAGGCATGCAGGCATAAAATGCTTCACACGTTGTCTTAAGCGGTCCTTACAGAGGAGGATCTCAATTTTTTCCTTGTATGGACACAATGCTGATGTTTCTGATGTGGGTGTATCCTATTGGCAAGCAACCATTTGCGATCCGAAGCGCTCAGAAGCTGCTGAAGCGGTTAAATTCAGTGAACAGACTCAGTAATGAGCATGTGCATGATTGGAATTGCAGGCGCAAATCTGGCACAAGCAGCTGAAGATGATTTCCTTCGCTGGGTGGTGAGCACACCTGTACACAAATAGTACAAGTGTTGAAAAGAGCAGGCTGAAGCAGTTTGAGTTTCTTCCCAGACATTTACTTGTGCAGGTATTTCAGCATGCATCTGGGACGAGGCCTAAGGCAGACCCCAAACATGCTGAAAGGATTACATAATGTATCCCATCTGGCCTGAGAACAGCTCAGGATCCTGCAAGAGGAGGTGAAGGACATGGTTGGGGAGAAAAATTATCAATTATGTGCATTGCCAAGTGTGGGTAGAGGGATAGATGGATGCTGTGTTCTTAACTCTTGTAAAAAGTGGCAGTGTTTTCACAATCTTGGATTAAACATGAACATAGAAGAGTAAAACTATTATTTAATAAAACACTGGGGACATGAGTGAAGCTCTGAAATGGAACTGGTGGACAAGACTGAGAGAAGGAATGAAAATAGTTCAGTTGATAGGCAAACAGTGATGCAGCTTAGCAGATACTAAATTAAATCGCAGAGCATGTACTTGAAGACAGTCGTGACGGCAAATTAAAATTTGTCACCCTGTCAGAGTGGTACTCGTGCTGATCTTGAGACAGTAAGCTCCCCATGCTGTCAACGACTGTTATAAAGTTACGAATCAATATCTTTGTAGTGGTGCTAACAGGAGACTGAGTGATACCATTGCTCAAGAGTTAGTAGTGAGAAGAGCTACTCCAAGGCACTAATGCATCTTGCTGCCAAACAGAGAGGAAGACGGACAGAAGAGGAGATACTGTGAAAGGGAGGTCACAATGGCCAAAGCACAAAAGGGCCAAGCAATAGACTTTGAGCTGGTTTTAGTATTTTGGTCTGCTTCTGCTGTACGCATGACAATCAATTTTAATTAACCATCACGGCAGCATATAAGAAATGGTTCATGAAGCTGAATTAACTCTTCTGAACTCAATTTGCTTCTCCACGTCACTTCACAGATTTCAGGTTTCATGATAAGCCAATAAGCACAACTCGAAACTAAGAGCAACAAGGCTAGTAATGGGTTGAGGCTTTTACACTGCTAATTTTGAACTAGAGCTGGTCAATACAGACCGAATACTTTTACTTTTCCACACATTTGAATGGTACTTCGAATTCTGAATGAAACGTGTTGGCTCAGCTAATAAACAGGCAAAGTTGGAGTTAAAGGTTAGGTAATTCATGTAAAAGTACTGTACCGGTAATGTATGTGTGTGAGCGTGTGTGTTTTATGACCCACATCCCCGCTGCAAGCTGGGTGCTCTCTCTCTGTGTGAGAGCGGACATTTAGCAGCGGGGTGTAAGGCCATCCAAACTGAGTTATGATCGCACACACAGACAGTACAGACTGAAACCAGACAGTGAGACACTGGTGATGTCAGAAGGAAGGTCATCACGAGGAAGAAGAGAGCCGGATGGATTGAGAGTGCTCGTCGATTGGCTTGTCAATCATTTCGTTGCCATGGCATTGTCTGGCTGGGCGGGGCCCAAAACAGGCTATAAATAGAGCAAGGCAGGATGGAAAGAGGACAGAGGACAATTACGATACATCAGCTAGTGGTAGAGGTGTGTGTGTGTGTATGTGTGTGTGTGTGTGTGTGTGTGTGTGTGTGTGTGTGTGT
>OMLP01044548.1:87108-99180 GCA_900302685.1 Spondyliosoma cantharus
CTCTCTCCGGGATGGAAAAACATCAATCCAAAATTAAATCTTGATGAACTACCACAAATCGACGAACCTGAGGGCAATCACAAATACACACACGCAGCTTGTAGCTCTGTCTTTGTGTGGACTGAAAGCACCAATTAGACATTTGAAACCATATTTTTCAAAGAAATAAAAACGCTTCAATTAACCCTGACATTCACCCGCACCTTAAATGTGACCATAAACCAAGACACAGCTCACACCTCATCGAGAACTATCTCAGTTTTGAGGCTTCCCTTGTAGAACATAGACCCCTATACATACACAGACTGACCACAGACCACCTCAGCTCAGATTAGAGTTCAGCAACCTGAACCAAACCAAATGGGTCCATACAAAATGTTGTTTGTTGTGTCTGGTTATGCAAGACTTTGTTGCATAAAGCTTTAGGCTTGAGTTAGAAGATTTTGAGATGATTTGTGTCACGTGTTGCAAGTAGATACACAGTGCACACAGTGAAGCATGGAGAGAAATAGAGCATAGCCAATGACCAGAGGAGGTCGGCAGTTATTTCCTATAATGTGAGGAAAATTCTCCTCCAGAGTTGGTGTGATGAATTAGATCTCTTTAATATACGTAGCATGGATAGAAGGCCAAAGCAGAATGTTCTCTGAATAATATGTCGTCAGGTAACAACAGATGCAGACCTCATGACACGTGTGAACCATCAAACTTCTTTGTATTTGAAGATGGAATTACAAAAATCTAGCCTATAGGTCAGGACTAAAACGCACAGGTACAGGCGAGGTTCGGATCTCGGTACCCTAGCCAAGAGTGGCTCACATCTCCTATTTCTTTAGTTTCATCCAACATAATTTAACTCTGCACTCTTTATCCAAACTTCACCCTAGGACAATTTTCAAAACCCTCATACATAAATCATCAGGTTTACAAGTGAACAAGGAGCTTCCTTTATATTCAAAGAGGCCTGTCAGTGTTACAGTAAAAGAAATGACCCACATACACACACACATTTTTTTTTGGCAGATTCCCCTCTAGTGTCTCAAGCACACAGGGTTTTTCAAGGGCACATCACAGCAAGTCTCAGAGAGATGATCTAATTACTGTCATTAGCAACATCTAATTGGAGCTTTAAAATTAAAAGATTAGCTGTGCCGCTAACTGTGCTAACCTATTTTGGGGTCTGAGAGAGCAAGAGCGAAAGACAGTAAAATGAAGTGTTGGAGAGAAAGAGAGGCAGAGAGAGTGAAGGGGAGGGAGGGCGGCGGACAGAGATAAAGAGAGAGAGAGAGAGAGAGAGAGAGAGAGAGAGAGCATCAGCGAATGAGTTCTGGGTATATCATTTGCCCTTTTAACCTCATAAATAAACACATGGAGGCTATGAGAGGCAGAGGGGAATGCATTGAGTCCGGCCCTTCAGCCCCTTCTCTTCCCTTTCAGCTTCCACCCCTCTTCACTAATTAACAATTGTTTTAATCCCCCTCTAATTCTGCAGACAATTGCGCAACTTGTGCGCGTGTTTTGTGTGTGTGCTGCACGCTGAGGGTTCTTCACACCGTTCACCAGATTAGTCGAGCTACCCTCCGCCAAGCGTCGCCCACAGCGACCAAAGGTAATTGCTTTTTAATTAAGCCCCCGGCGCTAATCCCAATGATATTTAGCAGGCACGAACTGGCACATGCACACACACACACACACACACACACACACACACACACACACACACATTCACTGAAGAGGTGACACAGTCTAAAAGAGGGAGGCATTCAACAAGACCTACCCGGCTGTAAACTGGACAAATGTGTAATAGGCTTTGTTGCTATTTCTCTTTTGTCCACAGTGGGAAACAAGGCAAGCGGTGAAAATGAAGTCGTTCATGTACTGAAGCAATAAATGAATTTTCATCCCATGCCCAAACTGGGAATATCCTTTAGACTGAAAATGAGCACTTGGATCAATTCCAGACTATGTGTGTGTGTGTGTGTGTGTGTGTGTGTGTGTGTGTGTGTGTGTGTGTGTGTCTCAACATGATTGTCTCTCCAGTGACCCTGCAAACCTCAAAGATGGAAAAAGCAATCGCAAACTTCTATCGACCATTTCTTCTTCAACCTTTTCTTCTCGTTAGTTCTTCTGTCAAACTCTCATCTCTCCGACGCTTCATCCTCCAATGCTTCTTCCCAGATTTTCCACCATTTCTCCATGACCAACCACCTCTTAATCTCGACACAATATCCCTCTTTTTTCGTTCTATATCTTTCCACAAATGGATTCCATTTCTCTTCCCTCACCTCAGGACTTTCTGAGAAGAAAAAAAAGTAGGCAGCCATTTTCTTCCCTGTCATGACATGTTTTTCTTCCTCTTCTGCCTTCTGAGTCTCAGTCCTTGCTTTCTTTTCAGGGAAGCCAGACTCATCTCCTCAGGGGTGATGAGTGAAAATGTCCCTCTTTTCAGACATTTGGGTGATAACTATGAAATATGCTGAACCGATGAACACCCACACTCGCAGCACTGTAGTAAATCTCATTTGAATCCTCGTCGTGTCTAACAGCTCTGAAATTCCTTTGATGTCTACGGTCCGACATGTGAAGGTACCACTCAAGTGGAGTTAAGGCTTATGTTGGACCGTCTTTCACAAACAGTTTCATTGCTCACACTGATCCTCTCCTGTCATCTCTGATCCCTTGCTCAACTTTTCTTGAATATCGCACATTTGATGGATCTGTCTCGTTGCTAATCTTTGAGCCACGTTGCGAGAAGGACGCATCTGCTTTTCGTCTTTTGAGTTTTGCCAAATGCTTCTCAGCATAGAAACATGTCAGGATCAAGAACTCCTATGGGCGAAGTCGCGATTTTAAACTTTAATACATCTGAAGTGACTCTGACTACTCATCATAAGCATTAAAAAACGCTTTTTCCACACAATTCTACCCAGCTGCATCTACTACTGTGGCTTTTTGACTCTGGCTCCGCTTGCTGGTTGTACCCTCCTGCAGATTAAAGACTATATATAGCACGATTTATCTTTAATCTCCCTGTGATATAACAGCAGAAACCATTTTCAGTTGCGCTTTGTTTTTGCCGCACCACAGTATTTACCTCTGAGGGCACGCTCAGTGCACACTCCTCCTCCTTTAACCAAGACACATTGCTGTTTCCTTCATCCTTGTACCTTCTCCATGGCATCTTTATTTTCTGTTCCTCTCCTTTATTTTTTGCTTGTTTGATCCCTCCTACTACCTTTAGGTGGTGCTTTTCTTTCAACTCTTTTCCTCTTTATTTAGGCCACTGGCAGTCGAGTCAGGAGGGTCTGTCCATCAGAGAAAATATGTAAACTCAAGTCTAACAGTAATTCTTTGGTAATTCTTTGTGTCTGCCAAACTGTTGACATATCACATGTGAATATGTGTGTTGTCTTTGTTGTCTTTCATGCTGTTTTCCTTAACTCTGTTATATAACATGTTATGTATGTCTACTTCTATTTTATATGGATTGTATTATCATTTTTACATGTATTAGAGGTGTGAATCTTAACCAACTGCACAAGTCAATTCAATAAAGATATACCTGAGGATAAAAGATTTTATTGCAGGCCACGGTAAAAAAGAGATGTTTGTGGTGAATTGTCATTATTTAGATAGAGATAATTGTTGCTATCCTTGAAAGAATGACTTGAAAAAGCAGTCTTGTTACCTGATATCCAGTCCTATATTGGTTTCCTGATTTATTCTGAGTTACCTTAGCCTATCACCAGTTAGATCAGATGTGTGAAAATACTACAGATTCCAAATTAAAAGAACTACAGATGAGGTTAGCATTATTTATTTATCCTTTAGTTGTGCCGGTAGACCATTTGATTAATGATTATTCATTTAGGATTCTTTGAATGTTTGATTGTTTTGAATTAAAAAAAGCTCTCTTTTAGTGCAATTTTAGTTTTTATTCTTATGTTTTATGAATATTTGAATGATTATTGGGATAATACCGTGAATCACAATTATGTCTGTGAGGATAATTGTGAAATTTTCACATCATCCCGTGCCAAGTATTGCATATTTTTGAACATGGCTATTTTTTCATCAATTAAAGTAACAGAATGTAACTTCTAGACATTGTCAAATTCTGACGCTTTGGGATGGCAGCACAGGACAGAAATAATCCAAAGCGTCACTATTTGACAACCTGGGGATGTGATTCAACAATCAACTATCTTTCTCCAGAAAGATACATTTTGTGACTTTAACAGAAGCAGTCAAATAAATCTAAACTCCCTTGTTATTATTTATTTGTTATTTAAATCCTTTTCAAAAACAGACTTCTGCAGTCAACAAAATAAAAACCTGCAGCTTTTTCATTCCAGTATCAGCGTCAACCATCTCAGTACATAAATTGTCCAGTTCATAAAAATTGGAAATGCCAGACTTCCACTTTCAAAATACGCGTGTGATTTTTATCACTTGTGGCTGATTTCTGCCTCGCTCTGCCTTATCGCCCAACATATCAAAGTAACGCTGGCCTAATGTTTGCATACAATTCAATGCAAGAGAGCAAATTTGCAAACAAATAATGTAACTTTAGCCTTTTCTTGTCGAGCTGACACTGGAAAATCAATAATCAACATTAGTAGGCTAAGATTTTGTTTAGGCTGTCACTGCACTGATGCAGAATTTTCCGTGTTTGTATCGCAATGCATCTCAGAAACGAGAACATTTCCACACCTCCACTACACACACGCAATTTCACACAAACTTGCACCCAACATTGAGAACTGTATGGTGAATCGCGCATGATGCGTGTGTGGGGCATAGTGTCCACGATGCAAACTGGCCCTCCAAGGACCAGACCATGCATAATTAGACGTTGCCGTGTCAGAGAAAGCATTTGATCAATGTTTCAGCAGCATGTAATGATCCGCTTCATAAGCGTGGAAACAAGACAGGTTCAAGTAGCATGTAAGCCATCTGTCTAAGACTTGGGGAAAAGATGGGCAGAGGGGTTTAGGAGGATGGGAGGAAAAAGAGGGAGAGCATGAATGATTTAGGAGTGGCATGCGAAGAGCAGATGAAGGCATAAATAGAAAGAGGAGGATATGAGCCAGAGCATATGCTAACGTACTGGCTTACTGAGGGGTGGTATTAGGGAAATTGGTTCTGAGAGGAGTGATAACAGAGAAGGAAGAAGAAGACAGGTACATAAAGGGAGAAGAGTGTGGCACCATACTTCTCTGCTAATTTGTTGCCTAGTTTAATCAAAGTTTTTTTCTTTCTGTGCGATTGTATGAAGAGCTTTCGTCGCTTGCTTCTACAGAAAGGGCAACATTCAAACACAGATCGACAGCAAACCAAAGACAGTTGCTCGGATGCAAATCAAAGATTTGAGGAGTGATAAATCACAGAAGTTTTGCACCTTCTCCCAAAAAACAAAAGAAAAACAAAATCATTGGATTCAGTGCACGACGGAGGTAAAACACCGAACCACTGAGACGTAGCAGGAGCAGACGTTATCTTCAAACAAATGTGGCACTCCTTTTTAAAGAATTAATTACCCTTGACAGGAGAGGAATAATGGCCAGAGGTAGAATATCACAAAGGAGAAGGAATGAATGAGTGTTAAAGGCAAGGTGGGTTACAAGGCAGGGCAATACGACTGAAGGAGAACGGAGGAGAGAAGGAACGACAAGTAGTGATAAGCTAAAGCTAAAATCTGCATATCAAAATTTGGGTCAACTGTCTTTTGATCATAATTCTGGCCTCGTGCTATCGATGGCGTGTGTAACGCTGATTGAGTGACGGTGGCTCTGTCTTTAAGTGTCTAAGCGAGGATTACACACCGGTTCCCACACACACACACGCATGCACGCACACACGCACACGCACACACACACACACAGGGATAACACAATATGGACTGTGAGTCAGCACTGCGTTTGTGTGCTTACCATAGATATTGGCAGGGTGGGACATTGGCGGGGATGCAGCATTCAGGCCTTGTGCCCCCGCAGATTGATTGTCAGGCCAAGAATAGAAAGAGCAGCAAGGGAAAAATGATTGCACCCCTCATTTTATTTCCCCCACTTAGGTCGCCCCCTGGATTTCACACTGAGGGATAAGGGAGCTGGAAGGTCAGAGAGGCTTCAAGCTGGCAACAAAAATCACTGTTTCCCATCTGTCACAGCTTCCTGGTCAATGGGCCCCTTTATTTCCCTATTTTTTAATCTGTCAGTGTTATGACTCGCCCCATGTTATAGTTTTGTCCCCGTTTTAGTCTTGTGTATTTACCTCTCCTCTCGTTCCAGATCCGCCTTCCCTGCTCGTGCGGTTTCGTCCTCCTCGCTGATTGTCTGTCTCCGCCCTGATCACTTTCACCTGGTGTTTGTGTTTGTGTATATACAGTCCTTGTGTTTCCCCCTGTCCGTTGCCAGTTCGTCTTTTTGTTCCAAATGTTTTCTAGTGTTTCCTGGTTTCGACTTCAGCCATGTTTCCTTCGACCTCGCCTCTGCCTGATCCCTGCCTGACGTGTTTGCCTCCACTGACTGACTACACGTGTACCGAACCTGTTTTTGAGTAAATTACCTTGCCTAACTCTGTGTCGGGTCGTGCCTTTGAGTCCAAACTATTGTTGTGGTTTCCCTGGTCGTGATAGTCGGCACTTTAACATTTATTTTTTACAGAAATGCTGCTAAATGGGAGACATAATCACGATAACGAGAAAAAAGAAATAAAACAATTTTGAAATGTAAATTGAATACATGACTATGTGTTGTGCCTTTGGCCACTGAGCATTTTAGGGCATTTTATCTCAACCCTGTCTCAAAATGGTCCGATCCAGCGCGGGATGTCGGCCCGGCTATAGATCATGATGTCTGATGAGTCAGACTTCCAGTCAAGACTGCTCTCTGAAAACAAACAAGTCTCCAAGCGCAGCTGGGTATTGAACCTCAGTACCTCCTGAAATGGGTCAGTGGCATCGCCAACCAACCCCCCTGAGTTTGTGTTTGTATAAAGATTAAACAAATACGATATACCGTCAATCAGTGACTTTCAGTCTTTATGCTAAGATCTCCAGCCTAAGCCAAAAACTCAGGTAGCTCGTGATGTGTAACACAGCAGCATTAGGGTCTAGTGCGATATATAACATATGCATCGGGCAGCAAATTAGCAAATTTTGAGGGGAGCTGAATGGTGATTTTTTTTATATATACACTATTTGAAACAATGGCAGCAAAATGTTGCCCCAGTGTATGCCAGCGTTCCTGTTTTAATTCCATCTTTTGACAGTGAAGCTATCTCAGGCTCTCTCAAATACAATGAGACATTTTCATTGGCCATTAAGAAAAAAGGAATGAAATGTTATATAACCAATAGAAAGACCTTTGATTGTCATTAACCACACGTAACTCTCTATGGATAGCTTCACCAGACCATCACATGGTGAGAGGCTGAGTGATTCTTACATTTCCCAGCGCCATGAAGTCAGTCTGATGATAAACCACACAGACATTAGCAGGTTCAGCTTGCTATTGGCACCTGCTTGAAAGCTGCTAATGGAAGCTTGCACGCAATATCCATCGATGTAGTGCACAAAAACACAATCTCAACACAAACATGCATTACCAGCTCAATAAATGTGTTTACTGGATGCGGATGTGGGAGAGACAAAGTGGTGAGAGTGATAGAGGAGAGGCAGGGAGGATGAAGGACTTTCCCTCCATTAAAATTTGCATCGAATAATATAAAATGTAGTTTATTACATATTTCATCTAATCCCAGGAAGGCATTTGTCAATAACGTGGCAAGTTTCTCCTCATCTCCTCCTAACTGAATGGTCACTTGCTGCGGTGACCATTAGGAGAGCAGCTTAACTCTCGGCTGTATCGGTGATTTAAGTGCTATTTCAAATCATCACTACTGCCAATAGAAAGTCCATCTGCGGTGATTTACATGCGATGTTGATTGGGAGCAGAATCCCATCTTCATTTTCTTTTATTGTCCCTTCTCTCTCCCAATAACGTCTTGATGAATTTAAATGATCTGCATTTATGAATCTGTTTCCACATTATTCTGCTGGCTGTGACTCATCACTAGCAGCAGAGTAAGTGTGTGTGTGTGTGTGTGTGTGTGTGTGTGTGTGTGCATGCGTGCGTGCGTGTGCTTGTTAATAAATGAGTGCATGAAAGTGTATGCAAGGGAGAACATGATGCATTGTGGGTACGTGTGTTTGTAAACTAAATGTGTTTAAGCATGCGTGAAAAAAAATATCTGTGATTTGAGTGTGAGCCAGGTCACACAGGGGGAAGTGTGGGGGGTTATCTGTCTGCACCTGAGGCTCCAACTGCTAATGCTAACACTTGCTAATAACCCAGAGGAGTCCTGGTGGAACTCAAGGACGGGGAGGTCAGACAGCTGGGCTCTATGCCCGTGCCTGAGTCACCTTACCTGGGGTAGCGGTGAGCCACAAGCAAAGGTGGATGGAGTGCGGGAGTCCAAAGGCCAAAGTATTTGCGAGATAAACAATAGGAAAGGAGAAGCATGACTCTACACTGCCAGTGCTTTGGGGCAGTTTCTAAAGAGGGTTTAGGCTGGACACACACACGCACACGCACACACACACACACACACACACACACACACACACACACACGCGAACACACAGTAGGAGCCAATGCCACAGTAATGAGAGTAGGAGGACACTCCTCAGGAGAGAGGTGGGCCCTTCAGCCAATTCTCAGCTAGTGATTACACACAGAGAGACAGAGCAGAGCAAAAGTGAGGGGATGAAATGAGTTGCTGGGGCTATTTGTATGCCTCAGAACAAAGTAACCAGGCAGCCACTCTGAAGCAGCCTTTACCAGTCAGCTACTCATGTCACAAGCATGCAAGCAAAGAAAGCAAGAACAGTTGATAGCAAGAATGCAGTGCTGGGGGAAGCTGAAAAGAAACAATCAGCATGTTAAAATGATTCAGGGAGCCTCTATATTTATATTTAAGATGTTTAGCTGACATCTTTAATGGGAGTGTAATTCTGTGAGGGGAAAAATTACACTGACTGTAGGACTGTACAAAGCCTTAGGGAACACTGTATAGATGTAAAATGTCTCTAATAGTCTACAACCTCATTAAACATTATTGCTCTGAATTGGTAAAGCGGGAGAAGAAAACAATTTATACACCAAATAACAGATGCAACTTTAAGAACTGTGCAAGCAAGTCTGCTCCCAAAGACTGCACAGCTCAGTGTTATACATCAACGTAATGAGTGCCGTTAAAGGGCCACACAGACACACAAACACCCCAAGAGCAACCAGCGAAGCACGATTAACAGAAAAAGACGATTAGAAGGTTATGACTCAGTAGATTTTATTAACTTTCCATTATTCATCGATTGGTGAATGCGCGCGGTGGTCGCCCTGCTCTGTCCTGCCACAAGACAGAGTGAGGGCCGATGTGATGGAGGCCAATATGTTTTAGATGATAAGCTGGGCTTTTCAGCTTAATTGGACTGCCAAGAGTAAAATACAGCCTGCATGTGAGCCTGGGTCTGACGACAAGAATCAGATCAGGGGGAATATTATTTATATGTTGAGTTCACAGGACTGAATGAAAACAGCTTTGAAAAAGTTCTCTCAAGGGTTTTCCCTCACTTACAGTGATTACAGTTGTTAAATTTGCTAATAATCAATACACATCTGCTAAAAAAAGAGCTACTAGTTTATCCAAGTACTTTATCCTGAATGTGACAATAGCCAGGTGGGCTGTTTTAAGATGAGCGCTGTCCTAAAGCAGAAAGAATGGCCGGACCCCAGAGGTCGAGCCCCGAGCAAATCCATCATCGAGAAGTCGCTGTTCCAGCCTGGCAGCCAGTGAGCGCACCCCAGGGAGGCAGGACAAGCCAGACATCACTGATTGCCCCCAGGGAAGGCCTAACGAAGCTGGAATGACTGATGCAACCCAAGAGAAGGTAATCGAGTGTGCAATGACTGATGCCTCCCACCGGTAGGGACGCAAATTGGGGAAGGCCCCGAACTCTAAGGATGCTGAACAGAGCCGAATGAGCAAGTGAAGAAAGAGCAAGTGTTGATTTTTGCAAATACTGTACATGTGCAGGGCTGTAGGAAGCACCTGACTTCACTTCATTAAACAAGCAGAAGCAAGCAGAACATCCACAAGACAAATTGCAGGAAAACTATGAAAGCCTGATTCTCAGTTTCATCCTTTCCAACTTTCTGTTCCTTTCTGCATTTCTATTTTCTTAAGAGACAAGAGAAGTAAGTGAAACCTGTAAAACACAGCAAACACACTCTACCAGTGACAACACTGACAAACTATCAAGCACACACAGTAAAAAGAAAAAAAGGGCGGAGCACTAAAGAGCGATGGATTTATGGATTAAGGATGGATTAAGTGGAACCACCACATGTTTGCCGAAGCATGATTGAAGCTGGCAAGCAATCAGAAAGTGGTCTGATGCACTAGTCTCTCCGCGCTGTCAAATCTCAACAGCTGGTCCCCTCTGCCCTCTGACAGAGAGCGGGGTCAATGTTGTGCAACCCGAGAGAAGACAGCAATGAAGAGCAGCGATCAATAACGATCAACAGTGGTCCAAAATGGCACCACACACCAGCAAGTTGTTTCCTCTAAGGTGAAATCGATGGAGCTGACAAACAGTGGTAACAGGCTATAAAGTGATTCGACTTAAATATAAAGAAAAAGCATTTAAAGGACTAAGCTTAGTCAATAACTTCAATTAAGGGACTCAACTGTTCATACGGCCAAACTCTCATCAATCCTCTCCTTCTTTAAAAACACGAAATATACATACAGTCAGGATGTTTCTCACAAACATCAAAAATACACTACAGTATAAGACTCACTCAAAAAACAACACAACACATATTCTTCTCTGCCTTGTTAGTTTGTTTATGCGTGAACCACTATAAAGTCAAAACTCCCTTCAAAACTGGCAGTATACAGACAAAAATATAAGCAGGCACACGCACGCACACACGCACACACACACACACACACACACACACATACACACATACACACACACATACACACATACACACACCACAACAGGGATGCACAGTTGGAATCATTATTTGTTGGCAGAAGTGCCAAAAGTCCTAAAGTCAGTGAGGTGTATGTGTATATATATATTTAAAACGAAATGCGGTGGAGGTGACAGAGTTCCCAAAACAATATTGGCTGGAACAGAATGTCTTCACAACCAAATGACTCATGAATAAAAAAAAAGACTGAAAATAGAGGAGAAACGATGAACGTGGCAAAGATAGTCTGCTTGGTGAGACGCTTCTCATTTCTGAGAGTAAAAAAAGTCATTTATATCGAAAAGAAACGCACATACTCAGCGAAAACTTTCAGCTGATCGGCACACAAGAACACAAATCGCCTCGACATAGAGTAAAAATGGTCTTAAAAAAGAACATATGCAAAAGCCTCAAGCAGACACGATCAAAGTTTTGGGGGAACAAAGTCAAATCAGTAAAAGGCTGCGCACAAGTACAAGTTCAAAACATAATTTAGAAGAGAAAAGGGGGGAAAAAAACAAGAACAGAAACTCTCCATCCTCCAGTCCGCTCTCTCTACTGGAGTCCCACGTACCTTGCAGAGTTTCTGGTAGCGCGGCGAGGAGATGGCCATCCTCTGGAGCCTGTGTAGGAAGACCACCACTTTCTGGAGGGAGGTCCGGACCATGGCCATCATCTTAAGACTGCTACAACTCTGTAGCAGCCTGCTCCTGGTCCGCATGCTAGCACTGCCCTACCCCGCTCATATTGTTCTCCCTCTCCCTCTCGCTCTCCCTAGCCAGCCGACCAGACCCCAGCCAAGCTGACGTGATGCGTACACACACACACACACACACATGCACAGAGAGAGAGAGAGAGAGAGAGAGAGAGAGAGAGAGAGAGAGAGAAAGCACACACACACACACACACTCGCAAGCGTACTCAGCTCGGCATGCCTCTGTGTTTCGTCACATACACACAGGCAACAAACAGCAAGTGCAGCCTTAGTAAGCGCTCTCTCTCTCTCTCTCTCCCTCTCTCAGTCACT
>OMLP01044549.1:2516-13321 GCA_900302685.1 Spondyliosoma cantharus
TTTTTTTTTTTTTTTTTTTATGCCGCAGAAGCCAAAAAATAAAAGTTATACAGCTATGGCATGATGACACTTCTGGAAGAATTCCAGCCGTACGTAGCTTTCCAGAGTCAACATCCTTACGATAATGCTGTCAGCATGAGGATGATTCAATACTGTGCTAACACATGTAGCATGACAGCTATCCCGAGGCTACATAAACACTGCAGCACCAACCCACCGCACCTCATACTGATGAGGCCATTGTTAGCCCACTGTGAGTGGATCACTCCCAAAATCTGTGAATACATCCGCCTCCACGGTACACTATCTGTAGCTGTGGCTCACGGGGAGAAGCTCTGTTAGTTTAGCCCAGCTGCACAAGCCCACTCACCAGATCTGGATAAAGCTTGAAAGCCAAAAGTTTGGTTTCTTAAAACTTCTTGAGCAAAGGTGGAATATGTAGTGTGAAATGATGTGCACCACTTGATTTATAGATAGAGATACCGATTAATAGAAATCAAGGAGACATGACATGATGATAACCAGTGATGTACAGTAACTAAGCACAATTTACTCAAATACTGTACTTACTTATTTCCATTTTCTGATCCGTCTATTCAGACGAATGCTGAATATGGGATCCAATAATCAGCCAGGATATCAATTGGTCGATCCCTAGTTTAAATCCAAAACATAATTTGCTATCCTCGCCTCAAGGAGAACCCAGAGGGCTAAAGCTATCTCCAGTATCAGTGTTCATTTTCGGCCTCGCTGCTCGTCCAGGAGCCGATAGCATCTCGCAGACTGTCAATCTGATGTCTGAAATCAGATGCGGAGTGAAACAGATTGGCAGATGAAGCCGCACTCTTTGAGTTCCCCCGCTGCTTTAACCTCTCCCATCTGCGTCAGCAGTCACACATGGTTCGCATAACAAATCCCTTTCTTCTCTGTGGCAGTTTAAGGCTACATGCAAACACGGAAATGAGATATACACTACTGTGCTGAGGCTGAATCTTGAGGGGTGGGCACCGACTTTCTGCTGCAGAGATATAGCCAACAGATAGCCAAGAGCAACCACGAGGGGCCATTTAAACAAAAACACATGTGGGTGTGTGTATAAATGGTGCACGCACACGTACACGCACGCACGCACACACACACACACACACACACACACACACACACACACACACACACACACACTCTCTCTATACCGTAACTATTGTGAATCTAACATGTCACATACCATCATAACAGACTCATAAATATGCAACACGTGTAAACAATAATAGTAACAAATATGTAGCCCATATAGACTCGCACACATAAGGTCTTGATTACTGAATATGAATGAGAAATGTGCACAGATCATGCACACACATAGCATATGCACACATATAGCATATGCACACACAGACACACACAAGCACAGACTCTGTGCCCTGTGGTGGCACCCGCTTCAGTGTGTCTCTGTGGTTTTTCTTTGTCCTCTGTTGAGTCTGATCACCACTGAGTGATTTCATTCTGTGTTTTAGAACCATTTAATTCACCCACACACCATCGTTTTATCTTTCTAAATTCATGATCCTGCAGTATTAATGATAGCACAAATCCCCTGTTACGGCAATTCAGGACGGCAAACAAAGGTGTGTGGGGAGGAGGTTGGCAAACAGTGGGTGTTATATTATTAACAAGCAAGCCATTGATTACTTCATTCGGTGTCAGAACCTGATGTTTAAAAACTGCCTTTAACAGCCTTCTTTCAGAACTATATTTCTTTGCAGTTTGCAGTCAGAGGCTTTCATAAACTTAAATGTTGAACAGGTTTAACAACTAACAAGGTACTTGCAGTCGTAAATTGAATGTTATATTTTTTTATGAAACCTAATATGCATAGGTGTTTTCAGTGGTTTCTTATTATACCTCTGCTAAGGTTGTGGTGAGCGGTGCCCTGTCGGGAATAAGGTCACCAGACTATTTGGCTGTGTCTGAAATCACTCCCCTGCTCACCACTCACTGTTTCTCATATGATAAGGCACTCAATAGTTACTATATAGTAAGCATCATCATCACTATTTTAGGATGCAAAAAAGACAAGTTAAAAGGAGAAATGTGTTTTCATTTTGTGACTGTGCTTTGCAAAAGCAGGTCCTCTGTGACAGCACTGCTAGCATTGTTACAGTGCCTAAAATAGTATTCTTTTCATACTGGTGGAAAAACAGTAATATTGTTGTAATATTTCAGTTCAACACTGGTGATGTCCATGTCTTCCACATCCCTCCAGAGCATATAATTGTGAGCGAGGCACTGCTCGGAAATTTAACATGACTAATGGCAGACGGCTGCAGTGAATGCAGTGCACCTCAGAGTGGGAGTGTGAGAGACAGTGTCGTTTTGCCTAGTCAGGCCTTGGCATATGAATGTTGAAGCTACCTCACTCTCAATTCAATCCATATGCAACATGAACAGAAGCTGCAGTTTCTTTGCTAATTACACTGTGTGAACTCTCCATGTTTTGTTAATTGAAGAATGTTGACCTTGTGAAGGTTTTTTTAGTGTTTGAATTTCAATAAGCTTTCAGTTCATCGAAATTCAGATGCATCTTTAATGGATTCTGTATTCATAAATGTTAAATTGATGTGCAAGTAGAAGTACTGGTAGGAAAATGTGTTTACAACAGTATGCCTCGGATGTGTTTGTTGTTCACAGTTGTCATTACCTGTTGTGTAGCCTGTAGTGGACTACAGTAGTTTAAGTCAACATATTAGGTCTTTAACTTTAAATCTGCACTTTCAAACAATAAGCATACTGAGATATTGAGAGTGTCACCACAACAATCAGACACATGAAATGTCATAAGAAAGATTTTGCTTTTATCCTTAAAAGCTTGACACAAAGTTCACCGACAATAAAAAGTAAACACGTGAACACAATGTCCTTGACGTCTTCAGTCATCTTTAATCAGAAAATAATAACTTTTCAGAAGATTTAGTTAGTTATTTATTTTTTTATTTTCTCAAAATTACGCAGTTTTACTAAATGGACATTTTCCTATTCAGAATGACAAAGTTTATGCTGATTCACCACACAGTAGAATGTCATAGGGGCCACCAACATCATTAAATGATAAAATCATTTAATTAGCCTTTAATCCTAAAATGTTTGTCTTGTTTAATTAAAATATTGTTGTTGTTTTTTTTCTTGCAGACGGTACGCCATGGTTTCCCTTACCAGCCAACTGCTTTGGCCTTTGATCCTGTGCAGAAGATCCTGGCCATTGGCTCCAGATCAGGCGGTGTGCGGATGTATCCTTTACCCCTCATCTTGTCACTTCCTTCCTCTTTCTGGAGACACACTAGACATTTTTACTTACATAAATACATAGTTATATGCTTGCAATACATTTCTGTGCCTTTGCCACTGGTCATAACAGTCTATTATAAGAAACATAAACAATGGAACATTCTAACATTCTAACATTATAACATTCTTCACAGAAATAGGAAACAATGTTGTAATCTACTCCTGCACAAACCTGTGCCATTGCCCTAGTGTGTCTCCTGGCAGTGGCTTTCTTCCTCCACTTCACCCCCTCACCACTGAACTCTCATCCCTCTTTCAGCCTTGTCATTTCATGTGGCTTGGCTGTCATGTTGCAGACTCAGAACTGTCCATCCAGCGGCCTATCCTCGGGGTCACAGGGTCACAGTAATGGGAAAGGACATGCAAGTGCACCAGGTAGGAGATTACACCCTTATAAATACCCAGGGTTCCCACTATGCCTTTAGGGAACCAAGGGCCGAGGCAGCTAACAATTATTGATGCTGCAGCAGCCGCAGTGCTGGTCTTACTCGGGTAATAGATGGACAGGCAGGGTGATTTCTCTGACAAAAGAAACAGAGGGAAAAAAAGAGATCAGTCACAGAGGGAGATGTGACATTGTTTGAATATTTAAAAGAGAGGCAAAAAACTGGAGAATAGGAGGCTGAATGTTGAGGGGAAGGGTAAAGGTGCACGGCAGTGTTTGATGTCACAGGGAATAGCTGATGAAAAGAGACAAAAATGTGCCTCGATTACATGATAAGCTCAGCTGAATGTAGATATTCGATATCCTTTACTTCTCCCGCCCTCCTAATCCACCCCTTTTATCTCCAGCTCTCCAATGAATACCTGACTGTGAAACGAGGCTGAGATTTCACCTGCATGGAAGCCCTTGAGTGACTTAGTATTTGTATTGACATGCTGCACACACCTTCCTCTGCATGTGGCCTGTCAGACTCTCTCTTTATCTCTCCATCTCTCAATTGCACGCTCTCACATGCACATTTCTGTACTTTGCTGTTTCTCATTCTGACTCACCTTCTATCGCCTTCTGTCTTGAGGAACCTCTTTCCCCCTTATTTCTGCTTTTATTTATTTAATTCACCCTTCTTCTGTCCTTCACAGCCTGTCTGATTGTTCTTCCTCTTCTTGCCAGGGCGTTGAGCGTCCACCTGTCATCTTCTGTCATGGTTTCCCTTTGTTTTTTCCTCCATTGCTTTTCTAATGTGTTTCTCATCTCTTTGTCCCTTTCTTCTTAGCTATATACTGTAAACAATGGTAGACATTGCAGGAATTTACTCATGCTTCTTTTCTATTTAAGTGTTACAACCTTCCTGCATTTGTTCTGCACCAACACTGTTAGTGTTGCACACACAACCGACCAAGGATATTTCACCATTTCACCAAATTTTCATATTTCTCACCCAGTCTCTCCAGGGTGGTGCAGCATGTAAAAGCAAGCAATTTAGAGACAGCTCCCTGCCTCCTTCTCTTCTTTGTGTATGTTATGACCTAATACCACGGTTGCTGCTTTCTACGGTAGAAACATAATTATTTGGCAGAGATGTATATTTTGTTCCTGTTAAGAAATCTGTATTGATTTCCGAGGCCTCAGAGTTTAACATTCAAATGATGCTATTGATCGTGTGTGGTTAGGTTAGGTGGGCTCTCTATGGGAGGTGCATGTCTCCTGATACATGTTCAGTATGTGCGCCTGCGTGTCAGTTTAGGCAGATGAGTGATCAATATACCCGAGTCTTTGGCTGCTTTGTCAAGAAGCATATAGTCACTTCTGCACATGCATGTAACTGAAAAGTTGGACATATATTTTCTCTGATGGGTGTGTATTTATGTGTACAATAAGCTATCAGATGAAGTACTGCAGTAATTTACCGCGGTATTACGACCCTGAGATACAGTTTTTAAGACACATTTACACATTTAAGACATGTCTACATATGCTTGTTGAGCCTTTCTTTCATGATAAAATTAACCACTCAGTATCAATTTCACTCTAAAGCCTCAAAGTTGAGAGGATATGAAGTTAGCAAGGCTTAGTACTAAGTAATAAAGGACATTAGAAGGCTTAAGCTCACTGTGATCACATTGAGCACATCCTAAGTTTTATAAAAGCCTTTAAGAATATAATCTTCTAATTTTTTGTTGATACTATGTAAATAACGAACCAAAAAATATTTTGGTTGTTGTGTTTATAAACATTCATATTCAACCTTATCCAGGTTTAATCCTATACCAAATTTCTGCAGACATAACATTGTGTTTAAATATTTTCTGGTGACATTGAATGCCGCTGCATTCTCCGCTGCACAAACAGCACTCTGGCAAGTAAATATTTGGTGAAACATTATTAGTCCAAAAAATAACAATAATCTCATCAAGTGGGTGTGTTTTTGCATAAGGTAGTTCTATTGTATTTACTGGATGGACTTGTGTATGTTGGTTTAAATTAGAATACATTTGGTTGTCGGGGCAAAGATATTTAGGAAATTCAACAAATTGGAGAGTTGCTAAAATCATCACTGATGTACATTTCGGGGGTTGAAAAAAAAGGGTAGAAAAATGAGTGAGGGAAGGTGGTGGAGGGTGATTATAGAAAGGGAGAAGGAGATCGAAGTGTCATTAGAATACTGAGAAGGCAATGGGATTCTATTGTTGAAGACAGAAAGAGTGAAAAGGATACAGCAAAAAGTAGTTGAAGATTCTAGTGTGGGCAGAAATACATCATGAATAAAACATCCTTTGATTACGTGATCTACACACCCACAAACCCAAATCCACAAAATTTTAACACATTTAGGACTTCACTATACTGAATACCTATTACACTGAAATATTAACTGTACTCACTGTTACAATCATTTTAGCTGTAGGATAGATTGGATCTGAGAAATCTGCATGATGTTTATGACATCTAATGGTGTTGTGCCCTTCATTGCAGAATCACCAAGGTTGGAACTATAGATTTTCTCGCATGGATTCCTGAAGATTCCTGTATTGTTTATTTACGTGGCCCATACTGTACCTCCTACACACTTTCTGCTGGTATGAATTGTTAAGCATATACCATATACCATGTGTTGTAAAATTGTGTATTCAATCACTTGGCCATCCATGCCCAATCATGATTTTGCACTGGGTGAAACTTAAACCCATCATAGTGATCTAGAAACAACAAAGATACATGATAATGACTGTTGCTGCAATCTGCTTTTGCAGTATTATTAATTGATGCAACGTGTCATAATGTCACATATTTATTATGAACAGCTGACTCCGTCAGGGTAGGACAGGTCTTGCTCTGGTGAATGGTGCATAGTGACGATGTCATCAGGGTTGGCGCAGTGGGTTGGCAATGAGGCTCTCTGCAGTGGGCTCCGAGAACACTCCTCTCCCTGCTTGGGGCGACATTACCAAAATATGCTGAGATTTGGTTTATTGCGAGCAAATAGGAGGATGACAAGGATATGTAGGTGTGTGTGGGTGTGTCTGCGTGTATGTTCATCTGTTTCTCTGTTCTTGTGTCTCAACCTGTGTGTCTGCTTGCTGAGTGTGCACCCATGTGTGCCGTCTACCTGTGTTAATATTGTGTGTCTCTGTGTACAAATGTAAACACGTGTTTGAGTGTGCACATGTTTCTCTCCTGTTGGTGTCGGCTTGTGTGTCGGCGCAGTGAGAGTGGATGTACTTTCAATAAAGGGTTCAGGTAATAGAATTGCCCAGAGCCTGATGGACAGTCACTTCTCATAACAGTCAATCAGATCAGAGAAAAGAAGAGCAAGAACAAATAGAAAGGAGGAGAGGTAAATGGAAAAGAGTGATAGCAGGGAGGAGGACAGTAAGAGGATTTATAGCAATACCAACAGCTAGTTTATGAGTATCACTGATAGAGCAATATTGTCAATTAGTTCAAATCTTTTTGAGACAATTATATTTATCAACTATCAGTAGAATCATATCGTGCTGACATGATCATCACACGTACCTATTTTATATTCTGCTGTTAAACTTATATGGCAAAATGGTCAAATGTATATGTTATTTGTTTAAGTTTATTTTTTCTCATACTAAGAGGTATTTTTAATGTAATGTATAGAACCACACAATGTGTGTAATTGTTTGTTAGTTTGTTAATGTTTGTTAATAAGTTCTGGGTAGAAAACCTTTGCATCACACACTAGCTTACACATAATTTGTCTTTTTGTTATCATGCTATTCACATCTCATATATACATCTCATTCATCTAACATACATGTTTTGTGCTCTCATATCTCATTAATAACAACACTTTCATTAATGTGAAGTTGACTGACCTAATTTACCTGTTTAGCTTACCCCAAGTCAACCCCAAAACCAGCAGTTAGTCTGAGATGTTGCTGTTGAGTAGATATCAAAGATGCTAGCAAAGCAACACTGTACATTAAATAAGCACATTAGAAACCACAGAAAGGTCATATCATTGTGTTTTTACTAGATATCTTACATTCCAGTGATCTACCTGAAAGTGACAGCATTTGTTAGTGCGACATCACGGTGATTCGATCTAACACAGCAGAGCATGGTTCATCAAACTCATTACAATAAAATAAAGTAAGTGCTTATCTCGATATAAGATAAGTAATCACACACTCAGCCCAATATGTCTTATCTCAATAAATGCTCAGTTGCCAGTTTATTAGGTTAAGTGGTAAATTTACCATACAATTAAATCAGGACGTCTCTAAAACTTAATAAATAAAAACACATTATGAACATAAATAAGGATTTATTGTGAGACTGTTGTATTATATAGCATTAGGTTAATTCATTGTATGCGTGAGTTTGTCTAATACACTGGTTACTATGTGTAAATAGCACTGAAACATGATTCTATAATGTTTGTTAGATATATCAATATCGATATCAATAGACTTGACTTAAGCTGACATTGCATGTTCTGTTCTATCAGCTCAAGGCACTGCCAAGACTTTTGCCCTGCCAGAAATTTGTTGACAGTGCTGAGTAATCGAGATAAGTAAGCCGGCATTGCCAACAGACCTCAGCTTGTTGTTAGGTAAGGAGAATTCAGCTTTACTTTTGGGGGTGAATCTCTCATCAGCAGCCACATGTTTATTCACTGACCAGCGGCAAGTAATTAGTAAACCTAATTTGGCCAATGGAGCGTGAGCAGGCAATGGGAGGAGGTCACTCTGTGTAAACACACAGCTATTGTTACAGTCCATTATTAATCACATGGTCTTACAGTGTGTGTGACAGGATTGCTTTGCAGTGCTACTTAGACAAACAGTACCATCAGATAGTCATCAATTAAACATTCATAATTTTCACACTGTGTCATTGACTTTGCTGACTGTGTGAGTAGGCCTGCAAATATAATTACTATTTGCCATCAGTAGCTCAGGGAGAAGAAGGAAGGTGGTCAGTGCCATAATCAGATGCCATCCAGATCATGAGTGGTGGGTGTATTTGCTCTATTTACATAACTTCTGTCTCCATTGTTAGCACAAACTCTGTTTCCAAACTTGAGCACAGCATCAACACACTTATTACTGTGGATGTGAGCACACGCACGCATAATCAAAACGAGACATGTGCAGTCGTGCCTAGTGACTCACTTGGTCTTGATTGAATTATACATTATAGGATTTACAGCCCTCTATTTGTAAACTAGAGTAATGGCAATTTTTCTGGGCGCTAAAGGTGAGCAAGCAAAAGTGCTGCTCTGGTAGAAAAGGGATGAAGCAGCACTATTAAGCTACTCATGGCCACACACTGCACTCTATCCTTACTTCACCCTTGTAGGGTACATGATAATAGAATTAATGGCTCTACCTTGCGGTATACCCCTGGATTAAAGGGAAAATACTATGAGTGTGACAGTTTTCTGTGAATCAGAATGACATTATTTATGAAGGACAATTAGGACTGCAACAATGATTATCATTATGTGATTGATTATTAGTTAAATATTGATTATTGTACGTAGTATCATGTTGTCTCTACTGTCAGAAAAAGACAAATATCCAAGTTCCATTATGTTTAGAATTCTACAGTGATTTAATTTAAAATGATTTGAAACAAAGAAATTGTGCAAATCTTCGCCCTTGAGAAGTAGGAAGCACCTAAAGTTTGCATTTTTAAATGACATAATCAAAACATGTAGAGTAATTCCAATACATGTCAGTTAAATTGAACAGGCACTTAGAAACTATGTTGTATGTTGTTTCTTCAATCTTTAGCCGACACAACACCTTTTTAATGAGTTAGCAGTGTTGTCCTTGTTTTTTTTCCAACAGCAGATGTTGGCTGTTGCATGTATTCCTATAAGTCTGGATACTTCCTCATAGGGTGAGATCGCATGCATATCCAGAGGCTAATAAATAAGGAGGCTGTTTA
This sequence comes from Spondyliosoma cantharus, assembly GCA_900302685.1. Taxonomy (NCBI): domain Eukaryota; kingdom Metazoa; phylum Chordata; class Actinopteri; order Spariformes; family Sparidae; genus Spondyliosoma; species Spondyliosoma cantharus. Next base: position 12,232 of record OMLP01044549.1, read on the forward strand.
TAATTATTCATTCATTCATGTATTTATTCATTAAATTATTTATTTTTTGCCTAAGTCAGTCTGAACGTGGTTTCAGTGTTCCTTTCCCCGCTCATTAAAGCCGGTGATGTCCAGTATCTTTATTTTGTAATGGGATTTGGTACAGTTTGACAACTGATTATGTAAGAATCCCCGTATTGTATCTCTTCTAAATCCTACATTTACCAACTCTTCATATTTTATATTCTACATCTTTAAACTTGATTTTCTACTATATTTCATCGGATGCACTTCATCCGGATACTAACTGGAGTTGCATGGCTATCATTTTCGTATCTTGTTGCTGTAAGCATGTACCTGCTAATAGGCTATATCCGCAAGCTGGCAACTGTGGTGTTTTAGTGGTCCCATGTTGTCTTTTTTTCCCTCTTACTTTTAATTAATCCTCATCCTTCCTCTGGGTTCCATTACCATTGGTATTTCTGGTTTGGTTGACAGACCACTCACTTCTGCTGTTAGTGATTCCATTCAGAGTGGAAAGGAAAACCTCTGCAGTTTGTTGGTCTCTGTCACAATAGCAACATTCTGTCACATGGTTTTATACTAGACGTATATAATTAGGAAGAAAGGAAAAGAGTGCTGTTATCTTGTAGATTTTAGCCTATTCTCCCTCTATGTCATTCCCCTCTCACCGGTTTGGCCTCAGTTTTGTACGGCACTATCCTGATATGACACAAACAAACCCTCATCTCCTACATTCCTTCTTGGTGTAGTACCTTGCCCTCCCCCCTTTCTCTTTGTGTCATCCTTACTTCTCTCTTTTTAAAATGATGGCCGTCTTGCAAGAACGTTGATGTGATTTATGCAGTTCACTTCTCCTGGCCATGAGGAGCACAACTCATCACATGCACAATTTTGTGTACTCATGCGCACACAAACAGCACACACACACACACACACACACACACACACACACACACACACACACACACACACACACACACACAGTATGTATATACTCTTTTCTTGTCTGTGTTTGCACAGGATCATTTTATCAGTGTGAAATTTCTTCTCTTCAGGCTCCCAGAGAGCCAGCAAAGGGTCGGAGGTT
>OMLP01044549.1:16856-29849 GCA_900302685.1 Spondyliosoma cantharus
TATGTAATGGCATATTGCCACTATGCCCTCTAAGCATCTTTATTTGTATGATTGTATGTTTATACAGTGTGATTTCTCGTCCCGTTTCTCCCCCAATACCATGTTTTGACACATTTATATTTTAGTGGGTAGTATGCATGTCTGACTGAACTATGGCCATGACATTATCACAAGCTGCAAAGGAATCCTGCAAATGCAATTAGCTGCACTGCCAATGCAATGGTACATGTAATCTTTAAGTCTTTAATTAGATCAGATCACATGTCCTTTTGAATTATATGATTTGACATGTTAGCATGTTTACTCCACGTGATGGTGAGGAGGTGTTTGCATGTATGCATACTGAGCATGGTTTTACCACTGAGTCCCCACGTGTAGACACATTACATAATGTGTAGCTCACTTCATCAGAGGCAGAGAAAACATGAGGAGAGGGTGGCTGAAAAAAAAGAAGGCTGTTGTTTTTTTTTTTTGGTTGGAGTCTGTGTTACAGATAAGAGATAAAAAGCCGCTCTGCATTCTTATCTCAGCTCCCAGTGATGTCACGTGGAAAACTGTGTGCATTGCAACACAATGGAAGATGGGACTGTTAGATCTATGTCTGTATTGCATTACAGTGGAATTGAAAAGTCAAGATGTAATAAGAAATATAATGAGGGATAGATTTTGAACAATTCCTCTCGCTTGTAAGTAGACTGACAAATTTAAGGAGATTGTCATGGTGGTCACGCTCAATAATGCAAATGTAGACATCACAATCAGGAAAGTGTCTAGGAAAGTGTCTTTAACATATTTCTTGCTTATAAAAAAATATATATATATTATTTTGACATTTCAAGGCTATGCCAAACCATTACCACTGTGAATGCTGTGTTTTTTTCTCACATTTTTCAATCACATTTTTCCAAGACCTTGTGTACAAGTGTGGCACCAGTGTTATAAAACAGATATCCTCTGGCAATGTTGCAGTGGAGCTTGCTTGCTACTCAAAGTGTGTTCAGATACAAGACTTTATTTTAGATGTGTATGAAGTGGTGTTGTCATACTAGAATTTCTAACTTCGATATAATACTGTGAAATGTGGTGATATTTATTACCATGTTCAATACCACAGGGAAAAATTGACACAACACTGAGGGCATAACATTTGAGATTTTGAAAACAAGATGCATACAACACTGCTTGAGTATATATGCAGGTTAAGCGCAACAGAGTCAATGATAATTTACCTCTACAAGAGGTGAGGCTATGTGGGCACTAGAGCAGAGGAGAGCAAAAAGAAGCATCTAGTGCTAGTGTATCGATACTGCAAAAAATTAATGCTGAGAACATTCCAAAACTCAGAATCGATGTGTGTCAATACTTCAATATTTTTGACAACACGTACATGAAGGGTTTTGGTAAAATAAGAGCATTTTGGATGTGAGATTATACGTTGTGCTGAGCAGCGTTTCTGTAAAGAGAACTGTGTAAAGTTTTCATAAAATGAACTGAAGGTAGACGCGAGTCAGTTTTAAGTATATATTCCTGTTTTACCTTTGGTTTTATTAGGCTGTTTGTGAACATTTCTGCAAGATGGTGATCAGGAATACTTTTTTGATTTACAAAAGTTTTGCAACAATTTGATGTAGTAGCCAAAGTTTTTTAGGCATTTAATTCTGTAGACTAGCTGAACAATACATTATTTTCTTCACAACATTTCCAGAATTTAGAATACATAACAAAAAACAGCAAGTGTTGTTGCCATATAAATAAAGCGCGACTGATACTCAATTTATGGGGCTCTTGCAGTTACCGATGTTAGGGAGTAAAATATTCTGATATCGATGTGTCGGACAATATACACTTCTTTTTTCAGTGATCTGGGAATTCAATAATTATAAATTGCTCAACGCATCTTTTTCTGCATTATAAGCTTTGATATTGGCAAATATCAGGCAACATATTCACTGATACTGTGTATTCAATTATCGGTAAATGTCCAATAATGACATATTAGTCTGGCTTTACATATAAAATCACATGATAGTGGAGAGATAGCACAACAATTTCTAACCTATAGCAAATAATACAGTGTTTGTCTTTCCTTCAGCCAGAAGTGAGAAGTGACCTCATTCTGTACAGTCTTGTCTTTATAGCTAAAGCTCTACAGGTTTGATCTGTACATATCCATCTTGTGTTTTTCTTCCAGTTTATAAGATGGGCTCCAGCAAAAAATGATTAGAAACTGTGATGGTGCATTACTTGCTGTCATACAGAAGGCTTTTTTGGTGTTGTTTGAGGGGGTCTTAGGGCTTGGAGGGGTATACAAAAAGAGATTTCTGTCTGGTTTTGTGGAGTTGCCATAGATACACTAACACAAATGTCTCATGTGGATGGCCCACTTGACCATCTATTTCATTTATCAGATAAAAGGAGACAGTGAAAGTCATACGCTTAAGTAATTAGTTTGATGTCACAGCTTAATGTTATAATACACCACACAAGGAATACTTTATGCTACACTACAATGATTTCAGTCCAAAGATTAGGTTCATCCTCATGATAAAAGTCTTGAAGAGGACAAACAAAGAATAGATATGGATCAATGGCCGCAACAGCAGAGCATGCTTTGGTTTATTTTTCAAGGACATATACGCCAAACATGTAATGCTGTTGCTTGTCAAGGCTCTAATGAAGAGGAAACAAAAGATGTGTCCTTGGTGAGCTCAGAAAAGGTGCTGTGACCGTCATCACAGTGTAACAAGGTGAGACAGTGCAGCGTAGCACATCATATCTCATTAATTCATCCTGTCTATCACCAAAACAGCAGACCCTAGCCAAAGGGCTTTACCAATGCCAGCTGCCTCCCTTGTTAATTTGATTCCTCACCTCATCGCTCGGGCCTGGAGCAGTCAGCCACTGAGCTGTCCAGCCGTTTTGTCTAGACTGTGAGGACAAAAGGACTTTTGTTTTTGTTTTTCTGGTTTTCCTTTGTCGTCACAAGCCTGTGTTTGTTTTCAGGATCTGGTTAAATGCACTGCAGGTGCTGGAGATCATTTTCCCATCACTTTTATACTGTAGGCGGGAGGACAGATGAGAAGAGACAGAGATGGAAATTGTGTCGTAGTGGGGAAAATGAGGGGCTCAATTTGGAGAAGGTAATACAAGTCATAGCTCAAAAATATAAGTTAATTTGAAATCGAGCCTGTCACACATACAGTTTGCAACAAATATTCATGCGAAAGAAATAATTCACTTAGGGTTAGTTCTTGAGTCCTTGAGAAATGGCATTTAGAGTATCTTTAGCTTCTGTAATGTGACAATTTCTGAGTGAACCGGATTATGCGTGTGGCGTGTCATTTTTGAGGGATTTTATCCGATTTTTCTCAGGGATTTGATTGCTCAAAAATATCTTAGTGAACATGCGGCCTCTGGAAAACTGCAGCGATTTGGAGCAGGATGCCACCCACAGTACAGTTGTACCGGACTGTTGGCCTTCACCCACACCTCCCCACCTGCTTTGTTGGATCAGTAGGCGGAGGATGTGGGAGGGATGCATAAATTAGACCACGCTCTTCTGAAAATGTAAACAAAGTTTTTGCCAGTAGACATCCAAACACGAGTCTCCAACTCGAATGATCCAATGTTCTGCTAGCTACTATGACACAAGCTAACAAAGTCACGTGTGGTTTTATATAACGGAGGAGTTAGGTGGTCTCCTACAAAATGTGTGTATTTACATCAACAAATGTTCAGAAAATCAGCTTCTATCTATCCTTCCCTTTTTGTCCTAGCTCTTCTTGCATGATACAGATGATTAGCTATGCGTGAGCCCTGTACTGGTCTTTCTGTTATGATGGGCTGGTAAGTTGCTTTAAGACCCAAAAGCGGACACCAGAACAGGGAGTGGTTTGAAATGGATTTATTTAACACAACAGGTGAAGCAGACAAACAGCGGTGCGGGGAGAAAGCTCACTATGACAATGGTGGATAGCTCAGGAGGAAGGTTCAGGAAAGTGTCTCTTGTGTGGGTTGGTGAACAGAGGTGCTGTAGATTGGTGACGGTTGAAGTGGAGCAGATCAGGAGACATCTGATATCACTAGGGAAGGAGCAAAAAACCAAAGTTAGATCTGGTAAAAATCATGAAAGTACTTCAAATATAAAGCCCTCCCAGCATCTCAGCAGCACCTCTGAAACTTACCAAGCACAAAAACTACCACACAAAAAGGCCACAAAAATGTCCAAATATAATACATTCTTTTTTTTTTTAGGGTTTTAGGGTTTTTCTGGATTAAGCCTATATTCTCAGTTTATGCCTTTCAGGATTTTACACCAGACCATTTTTTATGCTGGTCATACCTCAGAGCAGAGTGTGGATAGGCAAGAACACACTGCAATTGCTGCCATTTCCCCTGGCTTCCTTATCACATACTTGGGCTGATAGTTGGCCATTTTATCTGCTCTTCTGGCCCCAGAAAGATGATGAGGAATGATGAAAAGGGCAGATCAGGGAGAAACAAATTCTCAGCGACAGATAAGGGGATACTACAGGGTCAAGCTGTGAAAGAGGGAGATGTAGAAAAGGAAATAAAAGAGGAGGATATAAAAGGACGCAGGAGAGCGAAACAGAGGTGTGGTTGATGCAGTCAGAGTGCGTTGAAGAGCACAGAAGCTGTGTTTGGCGTGAGAGTGAATTCCTTCTAAATGGAAATTTCTGTGAGCTGCTCAGTTGTTGACTGATTAGATTGGAGGTGATGATTGTGTGAGCCCATAGCACAGAAGCACAACAAGCGTGCACACAAACAAGTATTGATCCACTTGTTTCTTTTGCCAATCAACTTCCTGTTTCCTGACTGAAGTGTCGATTTGTTAATTAGTGCAGTAATCAAACAGATTCTGACTGTAAAACAAGTATTAAATAGTAAAAAGTAAAGAAAACTTTGTTATTTTCATTTTTCTTGAACTTTAATTCACAAAACTAAAACAAGCTTCTATATATTTTTTCTAAAAGCTTTGAAGGTCAGATTTGATTGACTTTGGGTGTCATGGGTCAAGCAGTAAGTCACTTGTAAGTGGGACCAGGACCAATGTCATGATCTCTCTCATGCCCTATCAGCAAGGCCATCTGGACCATAATGAGCACTTATAGCGCTATTGGACTCACTGTCATTACCATATTGACTGATATTCATCACAGTTACCATCTAAGTTGTCATCCATCATCATCATCATCATATTGTTATCCTCCATCTTGTCTTTTGAATTTTGAATTTGACTGCTTTAGTGAAATAATGGGTACAGCGTGAGTGATTTTCATTTTCCACTGTCCCCACTCCCTTTCTATCAAGTATTTTTTGTTCAGTTTTCTTCACTATTTGTCTCGTTCATATTATTTATATTTTCTTCCTTGAATTAGTGTGATATTATTTCCGTCCGTTTGTTAGTGTTGAGCGCATTCGTCTCACTTCCACTTCCTCCTTTATTCCTTCCAATGTTCCTTCCTTCTCGTTTGCCTCCATTTAAATAGGACATTAGTTCTAAACATTTGTTGTTTCTGGGGTGAATGAGTCACGTCTCAATTCAGCAGCACTCTAATCTCTTCTGTAAAACTTGTCTCTTTACAGAGACTGCAACACACAGACATCGTTAAAAACGCTATTGCATCTGGGCGTTTATGTGCAGACATGCCCACATTCAAAACATGTACTGTGTGTACAGATTACTGTGCCTATGAGTGAGAGAAAGAACGAGAGAGAGGTTAGAAGGGGTGTTGTAGGCTCTTTTGAAAAAGATGCACGCCTCCATGTGTAAGCAGGCGATTGGTGTAGGTGTGCATGTGTGAACACGAGGCTGAATGCAAAGACGCCTGCAAGGAGAGGAGGAGAGAGTGAGGATGGAAAGAAAGATAGGTTCTTGGCAGCGTTGCACAGTTGGGCTGATTTATCTTCCCACATTGTGACTCACCATTTGTCAACCATACAGTTTACATTTCAATACAGCCACTAAAAGACACAGAGAAAGAAAGAAAATGGGGGTAAAAGAACAGAAAAGAATAAAGAGAGAAGAGGGAGCAAGAGAAAAGCAAAGAGAACAATTTCAGAGGAGAATTTAGAAAGTAGGGCACTAACAGGCAGTAACCTGCTACAAACAAATAACAAAAACGGCTCTGTGTAATTTAAAAAAGAATTAAAATAACTCTGAGGTTTTAGTTGTAGAGAATATGGTAGTTTGTGTCTATTGCTAAATGTGTTCAATCTTTGAAATCAATAAGGTTGAATCCACTGTACGCTGGCTTGATATTATGTTGAGGGCACCCTAATCCTAGTTTGTCTGAATCCATTGTGTGAACCAAACTTAGAATAAAATCTTTCCAAATGAAGCCTTTTGAGGTGGTGCAAAGCCATCTTAGGCTCTTTCAATCAATCAATGTAATTTGCTGAAGAACATGTTTACGCAGCTTGCACATTGGACAGTCAATCCAAGAGCAGAGTTTAAGGACTGTACAGATAGCATAATATAACCTCGTTACACATGGCTGTTTGACGATATGTGCGTGGGAGGACTAAAGTGTTTGGGTGACTGCCTCAAGCAATCACCATCATGTCAGCCAAGTAATATGTGCCACTATTGGAAATATGTACAGTAAATATCTGGCAGACATTACACTCGTGTTGTAGTATGGTTTCCAAACTTCTGCGTGTGTATGACTAGGGATGGGAATCAAGAATTAGTTCCAGTTGAGAACCAGTTCCAATTTGTCCGATCCAGTGGAATCCTTAAAATACAGGAATGCCATGTATTTGACACTCTACACACTAGTGCTGTCAGTCTTCCTCTATATCGTCATTGCGCATTGCCAATGCCACTATCAGCATATGGTTGTAACATGATGCGTCCACTAGAGGGCATTAACACTAAGTGCTAAGGCACTGTAAGCCCTATGATGACTAGGAGGGATGTATCGCTTTCTGATTCTGTAACATTAGAGGTTTACATTAGCACGTTGTACTTGAGGTTGTGATTTGGTGATTCTGGTTTTCACGTGTGTAGGCCAGAAACAACAGAGATAGAAAAGGCCATTTGTAGTAGCAAGTCGGCCAAACTGAATGTGGCTGATGAATGTTGTCCTTTTATCAACCTACTTGCTGTAATATTGTTGCTAGCTTTGAAGTCAACCCTGTTAATGCAGCGTTAAGTTAGCTGCCTAGCTAATGTCAATCAAAACCCACATCCCATTTTTTTTCTGTGCTTCATTCCAGCGAGATTCACTCACAAGAATGATAATTTGAGTCCTAAAATCCATTCCAACAGCCCAACTATGCCCAAATGCTACTGCTTCCCAACAAAGCAGCCCATCTGTTGACAAGGGTAAATATCCTGTGTGACAATACCATTAGCGCCACACACATGAAAACGAATGCTGTATTGATATTTTCTCATTTAATCTTTTTTAGATGATTATAGACTGTTGATACAGCTAGCAGCAGTGGAGCTTTCGCTAGCCCTGTTACACGGATGCCTTTTTTGTAAATCTGTGTTTTCTTCCCACAGAAAATTGATCAGGAATCAATAAGGAAACCTATAAATAATCAGACTGAATTGAATGGCATCAATCAAAAAGATAAATAAATTAGATCAGTTCTCATCCACATGTAAGACGTAAGGTGTCAACAAGGTTCTTCCGCTGAATATGTTTAATGTACGCTGAGAGCATGTTGGTTTCTGGATGATTATCTGTGAACGATCATGGTGGAGCTTTTTTCTTTGTATTCGTATGGGCCTGATTAATTCTCCATTTCCCTCCATTCAGTGTCTCATATCTGACATCTAAAAGCACTTGATGAGCACCGCAGAACACTTAACGTCACCAAACAGAAAAGCTTGACTACTGCTACATGATTGCCTCTTATAACCATTCCATTTACCTGACAATGGCAGGGTAGTTTAGCTTTTACATATTACATATACATAGTGTGATTCTTTCTCCTGCCATGACAAAACTGAGGGCCACACAATGGAACAGTTTGTCCACTGAGCTAAAAGGTGACAGCAGGTGTTCTGATACACACCCAGGTACAGACCTGATGACTCAGAGGTTTATTAATAACCTTTCTGAAGGTACACAAGGAAACAACAAACCCCACAGTTGCGAATCAGTTAATTCTAACCAAATGTTACTTTGTACTGCAAAGGAAAAACACAGTAAATAATCTCAATTAAAGCTGCATATATCCTCATAGACATATCTCATTGTATGATTAAACTGCACACAAACAACACTAGACAGGTGTGCACACAATTCAGGGAAACAGAGACAGCTTATAACCATAATCGCTCAGATGGAAATAAAATCTGATTGGACAGGCTCTGTCATTGGCTGAGGTCTTCCACAAGGCGACAAGCATTACTAACAGCATGAGTTTCGGTGAGTGCTACAGACAGCTTTCTCACTGCTGTTTGGCCCTGGGACAGAACCACAGATAGCAGACCTGACAAGTGCTAAGACACAGCAGATTCTCGCCGATACCCAGCACTGGAGCCAGACGGGCGTTTTGACACCTGAAGTGATTATCAATATACAATGAAATGGGCTTGGCTCATCAGTGAACCAATCACAGGAAAATGGAATGCCAGACAGAACAGGCCATTCTAAGTCAGTGGGGAATTTGTTTGTTTATTCAGTGGCAAAGATGGTATTAAAATTCTTATAGTGTCACCCAGGGGTAGAAAGTTGTGAATTCAGTTTTTAAAGAAAGACACATCTGGTTGGGTGGGTGAAAAAAAGCTCAATGCAACACATTTTCATAAAAAAGGTAGTCAGAAATGAATCAAAAGAATTGCATCTTTTCAGTTCTTAAAAAGCTTTTGGTGACACATTTTTGTACAGTTTGGAGATACAAGTTGATGTTTTCAACAATAGTAATATCTCAGCAGAATTATATTCTCAAGAAATAGACTTGAAGAAGTGGATTGCAGACCAATGACTTTGTTAATCGCTGGACTTTCCATCTTGCACCGATGGGTACCGCCACACATCAAAAATCATCATCCATTGCAACATCTTAACATCTCCCAAATGGATTTGAGTTACAATTTGGTAAAGACAAGAATAGTTCCCAGTCCTTGGTGAGAAGAGTCAAGGTTCACATACATTTGGTCATTCACTGTATTTATTGAGAACCCTACACTGGCCTACATAATATTTTATAAAATAGATGTGCATACAGCACAGTCAGTGGTCCTCAGTAGCTCTAAGGACAAACAAGGCTCAGACACAACCAGAGGTCACAGTTCAAGCAAACAAGTCTGTCTATCCTATTTGCTTGGCACTGTCTTGGGTTTGTTTTCTGCAAAAGCTGTTTGTTCACTGCTAATCCTGTCAGCAGCTTTCGGTCAGCAGGCAGAGGTCCTATCAAATTATTGAGTGAAAAAGGATATATGCAACTGTGGATGGATCACACACATTTTACAGATTAAGCATTAGCCTTGAGCATAGTTGTTGGAAACACACATGTACACGCACGCACACACGCACAGTAGCCTTTGGTAGCCTGATAATTTGGTAGACTGAATTGTCATTTGAATACCACACATCATTCATTGCATATTTGTTAACCGAGGCAGTGTTACAGTCAGCAAGCAGCAATGTTGTTTATACAAAGATAATTTGCTGTGGAAAGAATTGACGCAGTCATGAGGGTTTTAATTCAGATATCAAAAGAAAAGAAAAGCTGTAGTGAATATAGGACAGAATATGAGGAGGATTGTGGTATCTCACATGGTACATTAACTGTAAAGCAAACAAAGCTGGATTGTCTTCATTACTTAACTCAAATGTGCGTTATTTCTGTAGTAACATGCTGCCCAGCTCATTTATCATGAACAGGGGTTGAGAACAGTGATTATGTAGAAAATGGCATTTTGCCCAATTTGGCCAGGTCTTTAACCATTTGTCAGACTTAATGTAGGTGCTAACTACAAACAAAATGCTGTACCATCAAAGTGAGTTTGAAGCTGTTATTTTAAAGTAAAGAAATTACATAATGTGGCTTTAAACGGTTCAACATAACTAATTCCATATTAAAGATGACCCAGTTTGTGAGACAGACACAACTTTAATCCAAGCCTCAAAGGTCCTAATTAAACAGCAATTACAAGAACAAGCTCTGGCTCATGTGCATTCAAACAAATATATGTAACCATGCAAAAACTACAAATGAAATAGCCTAAACAGCATGGCAGCTTTGCTCCGGAGATCTTATGGGTACACGTCACTCCCCCACACATTTGCATGCACACACCAACTAAGCTTAGTTCCCAGTACTTGGGATTATATTTGTATATTTACTTTTGAAAAATGTAAGTAGCAGCAAGAGACCCCTAAGCTGTATTTTGAAAGGTATTAAAGACATGTATTAATTTTCTGCTTTTTCTAGCACTGAGGCAGAAAAGTGATTATGGTTGTGTTACCTAACATTAGATGTCTAAAACCTTGCTTAAGCTCTTGATAGTACCTCGCGTCACAAGAGTTTTTTCCTGAAAATTATGCATGCTTCTGTATATAAAAGCAGCAAGAAGCATCACATTTTGTTTATTTTGTTCTGCTCCACATAACATTCCCCCCTTCTCTTCTCTTCTCTTCTCTTCTCTTCTCTTCTCTTCTCTTCTCTTCTCTTCTCTTCCCTTCTCTATGTACCGTCCAGACAGTTCACATCAACTTATGTATATTTCAGCTTTCTTTATCTCGACACCTTTCTCACAATCTTCTGCAGTCTTTCTCACTCACCTTTTTTTTCCATCTGCCCCTTCGCCTTCCATTTTGTTTGCAACAACCTGTGCTGTTTCTCTCTCCTTCCCATCTCCCCTTCTTCTCTTTCTTGTCATTCCCCTTCATTTAACTATATTCACGATAGCCATCATTATCTTCTCGTCTCTTTCCCCTACTGTCAACCCTGTTTCTTTTTCTCAACACAATGTCTCTGCCTAGATGGGGAGGCATTAGGACAGGCAAAGAGGCAGGCTTGGCTGGGTTTGGAGACGTAATGATGGTTCTAGCTTCTATAAAAAGCCTGCAGGCGGCTGAATCGATATCTCCTGTTGTCAAATTGCACCTTACCCAGAGAGTGCACCAGAGGATCTTGGGTTTCTACTGGCTGCTGTGTCTGAGCTCTGCATGTGTGTCTGTTTGATTGTTTGTGACTCTCCAGTGGGAGCACATGGACCTTGTATTAGCAGCTGTTGCAACCTCAAGTATGTCCCAGAGAGAGGGGAGTAACATAAATGTTAAATGGGCTTTCATTTCTATTGTGCTTTTCCAGGCTACTGACCACTCAACATGCTTTACAACATTTGTCATATTCACCCATTCACACACACATTCATACTCTGATGGCAGAGGCTGCCATGCAAGGTGCCAACCTGCTCATGTGGAGCGATTTGGGGTTTAATATCTTGCTCAAGGATACTTCGACAGGTAGCCGAGGGTGCCGGGGATTGAAACCAGCAACCCTTTGATTACTGGACAACCCGCCATACCTCCTGTCACCCCGTAAGAACTTACAGTACACCATAAAATTAGATGGAGAATATGTGGAGTCAGTTTGTTTTTCAATATTTCACTCCTTTTATTTACCAGATGTATAAGCCTTAAAACTTCAGGGAGATTACAGTAAATTAATATTAACATGTAGAGAAGCCCATAGTGCCATATACACGTTGACAGAGCATGGCTAATGTAAGGTGTGTTAGCCTCACTCTCTGCAATTCCTCTGGTGGTTTCTGAGGTGGAAGGTTTAACGCTTGCTGAATAAGTTACACAAAAATCTGTGTCTAATATGCTTCCATAATACATAGTCGGCTCACTTGAGGAGTAATCATGGGTATCAGCCTTTATTTATCAAAGATAATAATATGTTGAATTTGTCTTAATGTGTGTTTATAGACATATTGATACCTTTTGAAAAATACAAACATTTAAGATCCCAAAGAAACAGTAATTTGGTGGGCCCCCAATGAGTCACAGACCCCCGTTGATGACCCAGGCTTTCCTGTAAGCAGTATTTTTTTTTTCCCAGGATGATGAAGCTGTGTTACCTGCTCTAAACTGCCTCTTATTGCTTAACTTAATATTCTTACCCTAGCCCTAACCAATCTCACTCCTCATACCTAAACCTAACCGACCTAAACAACAAAGGCAACAAATACTTGCCAATCAGAGTCAGAGTAGCGTGGGTCATGTCTTCACCACCCTGGGAGAAAAAATGTGAGTACAGTAAAACCTAAGATGCACTGTGATTGGCTGCAGGTCCCCAGATACACCAGGCATAGCATGAGGGAGGGGGAGGAACTAAAGCTGAGGCCCATAATGCCTGAGGAGCAACATGGCTCGTATTAACACATTTTAGCAGCTACACCTTCACTCATGGGAGATGTTAGAGCCACTCTTAATTCTGTGAAGCAGAAAATCTTCCAGGGCGTGTCTTTATGGTTCGCCACAAACAACCCAATCCTGCTTTTCACAGGCCGAGAATAGACACATCGATGTGGCATATTATATTGAAGGAGCCCTTTTAAAAGAATATACATTTTCCTCTGTGCTTGCAATATTCCTATTTTATGTTTAACAAAACTATGTGGTAGCTACCCGCACATGCTTAGCTGAGCTTGTGTTGGCAGAGTAAGTTACGGCTCGTATTGTCACTGAGACAGCAGAGTTTTCCCCTGGGTTAACTTTGTCAGGAATCTTGTTTTATAGAGGGTTCACATCGAGGGCAGCAAGCTATGTCAGACAGCCTGTGTCTGATGGAGGAGAGGATTTGCTGATTCTGTGGTGTCTATTTATTTAATCAGTCTTGTGCATGAGGATAAAGAAGAGACCTCTAACTTCATCACAGTTTATTTGTTTTCCTGTCCTCATATGTGATTCTGGCTTTGGGTTGAATTTGTTTAAGATTAAGGTTATAATCAGATTGGATAGAGTTTTGATTACCATAAGGATTTGCAACCACCAA